>JASVEL010005634.1:0-89392 GCA_032618575.1 Nicotiana noctiflora | reverse complement strand
CTTAGCTTCTAAGAATAGAGTATCTTTGGAAGCTCGTTCATTACATTATGTACAATCGGAGTCGTGCAAAAGAAGGAAAGGGATAGCCACACATACCTTGTATATACTGCCACAACCTCAAGCTATGCAAACGTCACGACTCCTTAGTCTACAATAGGAGAAATGACACTATCGTTAACGTTTAAGCGTCGCAACTATTATGTACCAACCACAATCTATTTTGTGATGAAACGGACAGCACCTCCCCTATATATAGGACTTCACACCATTCAAAACAATCACCAAACAGCCTAAACAACATCAATAATAAACATATTGAGCCTTCCAAAACAGTCCACACACAACCTAATCACATCATACATATGACAGCCACTATAGTCGTATCAAACGACCCAAAAATATTACCAAGAACTAGCAGACCACAACCCAACATATATATGGTGTTTCTCCACACCCTGCCTCCTCCAAAACTCCACAAAACAGTAATAAAAAACGCAGCCCAACAGCAACACAAAACAGTCCACAAAACAGTCCGCTACAAGTGAATAACTTGAACTCACGGCTTCCGATCACCGTCCCGTGAGTTCTTACATGTATATAACGAATTGCCGTGAATTTACAGAAGAATAAATGTATGAAATATAGCAGTAAACTCACCTTTGTTGTTGGATAACTCAGCCTTTAACTTGGTTCTTCAAACTCTAGTGTTTACCCCCAATTTGAACTTGAAAGAGAGGGAAAATCAATTAGGGTTTGTGGATAATTTTGGGAGGAATTTTGCAGAGTCTTAGGTCTGGTTATTTGTGAAATATAAAGAGGTATATATTGTAGAAGATAAGCCTTTTAATGGGCTGCTTATCTGACCCGAAATCCCCTCTTTTGGGCCGACATTAAACCAAGTAGGTGACTCACCTACTTGCACCTAGCAGCTTGTGCAGTCTCACGAAAATGTCTATATCTCTCTATTCCAATGTCGTATTGCTAAACCGTTTAATGCGTTGGAAACTAGACTCATAGATCTTCAATTTGGTGGGTAGATCACCCCGTAATTCCAAGTATATTGGGAGAAATACTTAATAACATTTGACCTAAAGTTTAGGTAAAACTATGAACCTAAGTTGCAACAACTTTTGTCGACTTTTGTTTCATAACTCGCTTGACTTCAAGAATTATGATACGGATATTATATGATTCAAATACCTTAAATCATGACCTCATAAGTATACTAAGCATCTATAGGTTTACCCAAAAGTACGAGTTACAGCATCCTTGATTTATTTAACTTCTAATACTTGTTAATCACCCTTATGCACCATTGTATCACTTGAGATTAATCGGATTAACTTCTTATCATCTCAAGGATAATTCCTTCTTGGATTTGTGTTATCTAACTTATGGAATGAACTAACGTGTGTGGATATGGGTTATAACACTGACCACTCCCAAAAATCCGGAGTCACAAGTCTAGAGCCTCTAACAAAACCCAACAGGAATAGAGAGTACTATATAGAAGTACTCAAATCTGAATACAAAATACAAAATAACAACTGGAAATGAGAGGAGAAGCTAGGTTCTACGAACGTAGGCAGCTACCTCAGCAACTCAATATGACACTGCAACCGCGGGAAATGCCTGTCTACTGCTCCTGAGTACCTGAGTCTGCACACAAAAGGTGCAGGGAGTAGGGGTGAGTACTAAGTACTCAGTGAGTAACAAATATATATAAGTAGCTAACAGTAAGAAATCCACAGATTACCACAATATGAAGCTACACTACAGTCCGAATCTCCTACGAACTAGCGGCAACAATACAATACAGCTACCAAAGAGTAATTCAATAAATACAGATGCAATGCAATGCAGATAACCGCTACGGCGTGTAGCCCGATCCAATTTAACGTCGACGGCGCTCACTGGGGGTATGTACAGACTCTGGAGGGGCTCCTACAGCCCAAGCGCAATACTGCTGCGGCATGCATCCCGATCCTCAATCAACCACTGCGGCGTGCAGCCCGATCCTCCTCAGTCCACATAAAGCAGATAAGTCACAAAACAGTACATTTATCTAAATTCCAGTTTTCGGTTCATAATTTATGAAAAATACTTTAGCTTTTTTAAATTTGCAAAAGCCGGTGACTTAGCATATCAATAATGTGATTTCAATTTCCAGGACTGAGATTAGTGATTTAAGCAAATATAGCTATCACATAAATATTGTCCTCTAAGGACGCTACAGATCGGCACAAGGCCCCAAACAAGGCTTACAGTCCACAAATATATCAAATACAGTGTATTTCCAACACTAACAACATATTATTCATTTCCGGGATGGACCAAGTCTCAATCCCCGGTCACAATCAATCCCGTACCTGCCACGGTGTGCGAGCCACGCCCTACTAGCGTCACAATGTGCTAAGCCGGGGTTTCGAACCCTCAGAGGCTACCATATACACAAACTACTCACCTCTAGCCGGTCGTAGACTCGTCCGTAATGCCTTTTCCTTTGAATTTAGCTCCCTCGTGCGTGGAATCTAGTCAAACCACAATAATTATATCAAATACGGGTCAAATAATCATAACCCATTTCAATTTACATGAAATTCGCATAAATACACTAAGTTGGTAAAACCCGACCCCGGGCCCACTGCTCGGAAAATTTCGAAATTAGTACCAACGCGATCCTTATCTCGCCACGAGTCCGTGCATATAAAATTTATCGAAATCGGAGTTCAAATGGCCTTCCAAATCCAAAAATCCCGTTTTCCATATTTAGGCCACATTTCTTCAAGATTTCAACCCAATTTCATGAAGATTGATGTTAATTCTACCATAAAATGATGTTTTTGAGTCAAGAATCTTACCTCCGATGAATACCCGATGACTTCTCAGGTGATTTCCTCGAGTTTTCTTCTCTCTAGGGCTCAAAATTATGTTTTGGGGGTGTAAACCCGTAGGCCACATGAAGAGACAGTGCCCTCGAGTCCGTAGGGACATGACTCAGCAGAGGGATCAACCCTCATCTTCAGCACCATCTCAGTCTAGTAGAGGTAGAGGTCAGTCTTCTCGTGGTCGCCCCAGGGGCGAGGAGAGATCTGGTGGAGGCCAGGCACGGTTCTATGCACTTCCTGACAGGCGTGATGCAGTTGCCTCCGATGCTGTGATTACAGGTATCATTTCTGTCTGTCACGGAGATGCCTCTGTTCTATTTGATCCAGGGTCCACATATTCTTACGTGTCCTCTTATTTTGCACATCATTTGGGTGCGACTCGTGGTAGTCTTGATTTACCTGTTCATGTATCCACCCCGTGGGTGATACGATTGTTGTGGATCATGTCTATAGATCCTGTGTTATATCTATTGGGGGTCTGGAGACCCAGGCAGATTTGTTATTGTTGGGTATGGTGGACTTTGATGTTATATTGGGTATGGACTGGTTGTCTCCGTACCATGCTATATTGGACTGTCATGCTAAGACAGTTACGTTGGCCATTCCTGGTATTTCTCGGATTGAGTGGCGGGGTTCGACCGATTTCGTCCCTAGCCGTGTTATTTCGTTCTTAAAAGCTCAGAAGATGGTTGAAAAAGGGTGTTTATCGTACTTAGCTTTTGTGAGAGATGTGGGAGCCGAGTCTCCTAGCATTGATTATGTACCTGTTGTGAGGGACTTCCCAGATGTATTCCCCTCAGACCTGCCGGGCATGCCGCCGGACAGGGATATTGATTTTGGCATTGACATGGTGCCGGGCACTCAGCCCATATCCATTCCTCCTTATCGTATGGCACCGGGTGAGTTGAAAGAACTGAAAGAGCAGCTTCAGGACTTCTGGATAAGGGTTTCATCCGCCCTAGTGTGTCCCTGTGGGGTGCGCCGGTGTTATTTGTTAAAAAGAAAGATGGTTCCATGCGAATGTGTATTGATTATAGGCAATTGAATAAAGTGACAGATGAAGAACAAGTACCCTCTACCGCGCATAGATGATTTGTTTGATCAGTTACAAGGTGCGAGGGTGTTTTCTAAGATCGATCTTCGTTCGGGCTATCATCAGCTGAAGATCAAGGACTCGGATATTATGAAGACTGCATTCAGGACCCGATATGGTCATTATGAGTTTCTTGTGATGTCGTTTGGGCTGACCAATGCCCCGGCAGCATTTATGCATCTGATGAATAGTGTGTTCAGGCCTTATTTGGATTCATTTGTGATTGTGTTCATTGATGACATTCTAGTCTACTCCCGTAGTCAGGAGGAGCATGCTCAACATTTGAGTATTGTGTTGCAGAGATTGAGGGAGGAGAAGCTATATGCTAAATTCTCCAAGTGCGAGTTTTGGCTCGAGTCCGTAGCATTTATGGGACATGTGGTGTCTCGTGATGGTATTCAAGTTGATCCGAAGAAGATAAAGGCGGTGCAGAGTTGGCCTAGACCATCCTCAGCTACAGAGATTAGGAGTTTTCTTGGCTTGGCGGGATATTATCGTCGATTTGTTCAGGGATTTTCATCCATTGCTTCTTCATTGCCTAAATTGACCCAGAAGGGTGCACCATTCATGTAGTCGGATGAGTGCGAGGAGAGCTTTCAGAAGCTCAAGACAGCTTTGACCACAGCTCCAGTGTTAGTATTGCCATCAGCTTCGGGTTCATATACTGTTTATTGTGATGCCTCGAGAGTGGGGATAGGTTGTGTGTTGATGCAGGAAGGTAAGGTGATTGCTTATGCTTCTCGGCAGTTGAAGCCACATGAGAAGAACTATCCTGTTCATGATTTGGAGCTAGCCGCCATTGTTCATGCCTTGAAAATTTGGAGGCACTATTTGTACGGTGTGTCTTGTGAGGTGTATACCGACCATCATAGTCTCCAGCACTTGTTCAAACATAAAGACCTTAATTTGAGACAGCGGAGATGGCTTGAGTTGCTGAAGGATTATGACATTACTATATTATATCATCCGGGGAAGGCCAATGTGGTGGCCGATGCTTTGAGCCGGAAGGCGGTCGGTATGGGGAGCTTGGCATATATTCCGGCTGAGGAGAGGCCATTTGCTCATGATGTTCAGGTGCTAGCCAATCGGCTAGTGAGGTTAGATATTTCGGAGCCCAGCCGTGTATTGGCTTGTGTTGTATCTCGGTCATCTCTATATGATCGTATTCGTGAGCGCCAGTATGATGATCCACATTTGGCTGTCCTTAGGGACAGAGTTCAGCATGATGATGCTAGAGATGTCACCATTGATAGTGACGGCGTATTGAGGATGCAGGGGCCGGATATGTGTGCCCAATGTTGATGGCCTTCGTGAGTTGATTCTGGAGGAGGCCCATAGCTCGCGGTATTCTATCCATCCAGGAGCCGCGAAGATGTATCAAGATTTGAAACAACACTATTGGTGGAGAAAGATAAAAATGGACATTGTCAGACATGTAGCACGGTGCCTCAACTGTCAGCAGGTTAAGTACGAGCATCAGAGGCCCGGTGGTGTATTTCAGCGCATTGATATTCCTGAGTGGAAATGGGAGAGGATCACTATGGACTTTGTTACTGGACTCCCTCGGACAGTGAGGAAGTTTGATTCTGTTTGGGTGATTGTGGATAGGCTGACCAAGTCAGCTCACTTCATTCCAGTTAGTACTACCTACTCATCGGAGCGGTTGGCAGCGATCTTTATTCGAGAGATTGTCCGGTTGCATGGAGTCCCAGTGTCTATCATATCCGACAGGGGTACTCAGTTCACTTCTTAGTTTTGGAGAGCATTTCAGCGAGAAATGGGTACGCGGGTTGAGTTGGGTACATCATTTCACCCCAGACAGATGGGCAGTCTGAGCGCACTATTCAGATCCTGGAGGATATGTTGCGAGCTTGTGTGATTGACTTTGGTGGTTCGTTGGATGAGTTCCTACCACTTGCTGAGTTTGCCTACAACAACAGTTATCAGTCGAGTATTCAGATGGCCCCGTATGAGGCATTGTATGGCAGACGGTGTAGATCCCCCGTGGGATGGTTTGAGCCTGGTGAGGATAGGTTGATAGGGACTGAGTTAGTCCAGGATGCTCTGGATAGAGCAAAGTTCATCCAGGAGAGGCTTCGTACAGCACAGTCTCGCCAGAAGAGTTATGCGGATTGTAGAGTTCGAGAGTTGTCTTTCATGGTTGGTGACAGAGTATTGTTAAAGGTTTCACCTATGAAGGGTGTCATGAGGTTCGGAAAGAAAGGAAAATTGAGTCCCAGGTACATTGGTCCTTTTGAGATACTTAAGAGAGTTGGAGAGGTGGCATATGAGTTGGCCTTGCCGCCCAGCTTATCCAGCGTTCATCCAGTATTCCACGTGTCTATGCTCCGGAAGTACATTGGAGATCCGTCTCATGTATTAGACTTCACTACCATTCAGCTTGATGGTGATCTAACCTATGATGTGGAGCCTATTGCTATTTTGGGACGTCGGGTGAGAAAATTGAGGTCTAAGGAGATTGCATCAGTTAAGGTTCAGTGGAGAGGTCGACCCGTGGAGGAGGCCACTTGGGAGATCGAGCGGGAGATGCGGAGCAGATATCCTCACTTGTTTGAGACTTCAGGGTATGTTTCTTGACCCGCTCGAGGACGAGCGTTTGCTTAAGAGGGGGAGAATGTGACGACCCGGCCCTTCGTCACGGGAGTTACCACCCCGTTATGTTGGAATTGTATGTTTTATGCTTTTATATCATTGTTAAAGTCTATCGGGTGAGTTAGGAGTGATTTGGATTGAAAATGAGGCATATAGCCTTTTTGAAGGAAACTTGAATAAGGAAAGTCAACCCGGAGTTGACTATTTGATTAGATGGCTCGGAATCGGATTCTAATGATTCGGTTAGTTCCGGGAGGTGATTTGTGACTTAGGGGAGCGATCGGAATTGAATTTGGAGGCCCGGTGTAGAAATAGGCTTGAATTTGCTAAGGTTGAACTTTGGCAAAAATCCGAACGGTAGGTGAGGTTTTGATCCGGGGTTCGGAATGGAATTCCGACAGTTGCAGTAGCCCCGTTAGGTGATTTTGGATATGTCCGCAAAATTTCAGGTCATTCGGACGTGGTTTAGTCGAGTTTTCGATTGATTGTGTAATTCGGAATGTTTTAAGGAATTTAGGCTTGAATTCGATGTGAATTATAGGTTTTGATGTTGTTAGACGTGATTTGAGGATTGGAGCAAGTTCGAATGAGGTATTAGGATGTGTTGGTGTGTTTGGATGAGGTCCCGGGGGCCTCGGGGTGTTTTCGGATGGCTAAACGGGAGAAAACATGGAAATTGCAGGTTTGTGATTCTGTTCTGTTGTTTTCGCTCCTGCGGAAATGGGAGCGCAGGAGCGAGTCCGCAGGAGCGGACAAGAGGGCGCAGGGGCGAGTGACTTCGCAGAAGCGGAATCGTCTCCGCTGAAGCGGCGTCGCAGGAGCGAAGATGAGACCGCAGAAGCGGTCAAGAGAGAAATGGGGGAAAACCGCAGAAGCGGATTTATTGACCGCATAGGCGAGTCCGCAGGAGCGGACTCTTGATCGCAGAGGCGAAAAGGATCGCAGGGGCGGAATGTTATCCGCAGAAGCGGACCCGCAGGAGCGGTCCGTGTATTGCAGGAGCGAAAATGGCCAAATAGGCCTGGGTTCGCAGAAGCGACCATTTGGTCGCAGAAGCGGTTCCGCGGGGGCAGAAAGGTCCGCAGAAGCGAAAATCGCAGTGAGTTAAGTGTATTAGAAGTTAGAAAATTTAATAAACATTTCACACATTTGGGTCTCGGCTTTAGAGGCGATTTGGGCGATTTTGAAGAGAAACTCAAGGGAAATCATCAGGTAATCAACTATGGACCTAAACTATGATTAGTATTGATAATATTATGCAATTATATCATGAAAATGGAGGAATTTGGGGTAATTTATGGAGGATTTAGTCCTAGGCTTGAACTTTCGCAAATTAAGGTTTTGAATGGGCAAATGGAGTTCGAATTTGGTAAATCTTATATGCTTAGACTCGTATCGAGATGAGGGTTCCGAATATGTGACTTTCGTGATTTTTCGAGAAGCGTACCGAAAGTCGGGTTTTGGCAACTTTGGGAATTTTAATGTAAATTGAGTTGTATTGATTGGGTGTCGTCCCATTGGCCTAATTTGTTGTGTTTCTACTGTATTTGATCAGATTCTACGCGTGCGGAGCTTGATTCTCGTGGCAAGGGCATTGCGGAGTAGTCGTCGTGCCGTATTGAGGTGAGTAATAGATATGGGTGATGACCAGGGAGTTCGAAACCCCAGTATACCACTTTGTGACGCTGTATAGCAGCGAGACACGTACTCTCATGTGAGTGCGGGGTCGATTGTGATTGGGGACTATGGCTTAGTCCGACTTATTGATATTGTGTTATGATATTGGCTATTCTTGAGCCGTCGAACCTCCTTCTCGGACGGTTGCATACTATATATTGTGATATTTGCCACTCTTGAGCCGAGTAACCCCCTTCTTAGGCGGTTGAGCATACTTGTGGGCCGTGAGCCAGTTATTGGATCCCGCGAGGGTCGTTATCATCGTCTTATCATATTGACATGTTAGTTACTACCAGTCTGTAGCTATTTCTGTTATCATTCTATTTCCAACCTCTGGAACTTGATATTACTGTTTTCCAATCGAAAAATGATAAAAGAGTTTTCAAAACTACTTTTGAGCCTGTGAGGCTGTATTTGCATATTAGCTGACTGGTAGTGGATCGGGCTGCGCGCCGCAGCGGTATATATGTTGGATCGGGATGCACGCCGCAATAATATTGTGCTTGGGCTGTAGGAGCCCCTCCGGAGTCTGAACCCCCACAGTGAGCACGGGTACCCAAATTGGATCGGGCTACGCGCCGTAGCGGTCATATCATGCATTGCATTGCATTTAGCTACATCTGCTAGCTGTTATACTGTTTTGCTGGTACTTGTTGGTACAGGTACAGTTGATATTGGTTCTGTGACAGGGTATTTGATTACAGCTTTACATAGTGCTTTATTGCAAATTTCTTATCTGCGCTGTCGTACCCTTGTTTATTACCACTGTCACACCTCCTTTTTACCGCACCCGCGAGGGCGCAAAGAGTTTTTCCAATTAAAGGACAATCGAGACGGGATTTATTTAATTATTTCAGAGTCGCCACTTGGGAGATTTATGGTGTCCCAAGTCACCGGTTAAATCCCGAATTGAGGAAAAGAATTGACTCTATTTAACAGTCCGCGAACCAGAAATCCGGATAAGGAATTCTATTAACCCGGGAGAAGGTATTAGGCATTCCCGAATTCCGTGGTTCTAGCACGGTCGCTCAACTGTCGTGTTCGGCTTATTTATCTGATTTTTTACAGTTATGTACCTAATGCAAATTAATATCCCTTTACTGCTTTTATTATTATTATGATTTACGAGAGAGAAAATTGCCTAAAAATATGTTTCGAATCACGTCACATGAAATGCACCCGGATCCTCGACATATTCTTATTCGACATTTGGGATTTGGATTTGGGTCGCATGAAATGCACACCCGCATTTAAAAAGGTAGAATTAAAATACGCGCCTAGAGCGACTACTTATTTGCACTTTTGAGAAGGCCACGAAATTCACTAAGAAACGGCACATCTCGAAATCTAAATATTTTTTGCACATATTTACGAGGGCCCCGCGATTTTTGTAACTTATTAGGCGAGGTGCGCCTCTAATTCTAATTTTAAAGCAACCTCCATCCCGCTATATTTATTTAAAAGTTGATTCGAAATTATTTAAAGCATGTTGCAAGCCACACTACATGAAATGCGCTTGTGGTTCCTGACACGCTTTATTTAACCTTATTCAAAATTGGAGTCGGGTCACACGAAGTGCACCCCCGATTACTTTAATCTAATTGTGTCGTTCAGTTGAAGGATAACGAACCAATTTCTATAATATGACAAAGTCGTATTCAACTATAACCGATTCGAGTAAACATACGACCGGACAACTAAGTGAGCAGATTCCCGACTAGGGTGAACATTTACATGAAAGACTTACTTTGAATTCTAGATATCATTCAAAGAGCAACTGGCACTTATTTTGCAACTTCAAGATATCATTCCCCACGGGGTTCAAATCGTCCTAAACTTCTTACTTAGACAGATGATTAATCTCAATTTTAACACAAGATCGGGTATTGACAGATTTAGAAATCACATATCATGAATAGAGAAGATTTAAACACAGATACCCCAGGAACAATTCAGATTTATATATATGTCCAAAGACGTACATTTTATCTAAATACATTTCAATCTTAGCTCTAACAGTTTACTTATCCCAGAATGCATTCATCAACCCAAACCAGTAAGGCAGGTTTAATTACATGTACTCATACAAACATACGAAGCATTGGACAACTACATATGTTAAACAGGTTTAAAAGAGAGAATCAGGCTTCATTCTTTTCCGAACCAAGAAGCTATCATAACAGGATGTGTACCTGGAGTATGGAAGAAGAAAGAAAGGAGGTCAGTGATGGCAAGCAGTTTACAGCCACAGCAGTGATGGACCAGCAGCAATGACAGGAGAAAAAAAAAATAGTAGCAGTAGCCCAGCAAGCAAAACAACACAGTCACAGACCAGTGATCAGTCCCCACAACACTCAGCACCCAAACCAAAACCCACAACAGTACACAACAACAACACAGCAGCAGCAAAATCAATACCAGAATCAGCCGCAACAAAAACAGAACCACAATCACCTCAGCAAACAAAAACAGCAAGCAAATAGCCTTCTCTCACAAGCAACAACAACAGTAACCAAAACTTCAATGGAACAGTACCCAGGGTCTATGTGTGTGTGTACTTCTGCCTCACTTCTTCCTAATGTGTATAACTTTCTTTTAAACCTCAAAAACCAGTCCCTGCCTATTCCCTTCAACCCTATACTTATACTTGAGAAACCAAGACACCCTAAGATATAATAATCAGAAGACCCCCTGCCCATACCCTTCTCTGCCAGCCCATGATATTCTCTGGCAGTCCTGACACTGGTTTTGCCACTATATGGTGTCTGGTCATGGGTTCTTTTAATTAACATTATCAGCAGGGGACAATTGGTGGTGAACTCTGCTGTACAGCAGGTTCCCACAGCAGTCTTAGTGCACTATCTTTTATCAATTACCATTCAATCCTATACTAACAAACAACTATATCCAACATCATTGTTAATTCAGAATCCAGAATCCATACAAATCAGAAACTACCCAATCAAACAATTCAACACAGTGATGACCCACTGCCCGGGCTTTCAAACAACTAAACTCGTGAATTCAAACGACGACATTTAATCAACACAACACATAGCAATGATAACGGTTTAGCCGATAAAACAGTGAATTTAAAAATCTCGGCAACAATTGAAACTAAGTATTCGACGACGCTAATCGAAGCGAATACGCATTTGAACACATACGCAATCAAACAAACGATATAGACGAATAATTGACCAAATAAAAGGTCTTTTGAGAGGAAATGAAAACAGGGGCGGCCAAGAAGAAAATTAAACAAATTGAACTAACAAAGAACACACAAGCAACACATACCTAATTAAAAATAGATAGGAAAAAGGGAGATTACCTCGAACGCAATCGAAATCGAAGCAAAGCCCGGACTGTTTTGAGCTTGGCCTTGGATTTGAAGTCTAAAGGACTTTAATTGAGATGTTCTCCAGCGAGAACATCCCAATTAAACTCTATTAGGCTTCAACTTCTCTCGAATTCAAACGGAGATTCTAATTTGAAATCTAGGGTTCATAGGCTCGGATTTGGGGCTTGGGGCTTTAGGTTCGATTCGAGCAAAACCAACACTGGTGGGGGTATGAGGGAGGTGAGGGGAAGAGCTGGTGAAAATTTGGTGGCCATTGGCTTAGAACTTCAAATTCCGGCGAGCTTCGATCTAATATTCGAAGAGCTCGGGAATGATTTGAGACTAACGGTTAGGGGATTCGTGTAGAGGGAGGTGAGGGGAGTCTATGGTGTTAATTTGGTGGCCATTGGCCTACCGGAACCGCCGTGAGGCGATTTCCGGCAGGCGGAGTGCGGTGGCTCACGGTGAGGTTATTAGTCTCTAAGAGAGACGATAGGTATGAGGGGGGGGTCTGGCTTGGGGGGGGTGTGAAGGTGAGATTATATATGACTCAGGAGGTTAAATCCTGATCGTTGGATCATTTACGATCAACGACCGGGATCTCCTCCCTTAAACCAAACGGTGTCGTTTGGTTAAGTCATGGCCTGGGTGTATTTGGGAATTTAAAGATTAATCTGGGCCGTTGGATAATAAAATCCAACGGTCCAGATCAACGGGGCCAGTTGGGCAGAACGGGTGAGGGGTTTGGGCCAGGTTTTTGGACTAAATTACGGCCCAAGTCTGCTCTTCATACTACATTCCATGATGTATCATAAGGTTAGTATATATATATATATATATATATATATATATATATATATATATATATATATATATATATATATATATATATATATACTAACCTATAACACAACTAATTTTTACTACAATTATCCCACATAATTACATATCACTTAAATGTAAACCGTATAATTTTGATATTAAACACTAAAAAAAATGCAACACATAATGTATATATTTTTGTATTTTACTAATTTAAATAAATAAACACGCACACACAAAAATGCAAATGTAAGATAAAAATAACACCAAAATCACAAAAATCATGCCCAACACGGAACTCTCTTTATTTTGAACTTTTGGGAGTAATTCGTGTGAGGCAAAAATCACGTGCTCACAGCTGCCCCTCTTTGCGCGTAAACATGAAGAGTTTTCGTGCAAAGATAAGTGAGCGGATACGAGCGATTTTTGCTCGTTCAAGTACTCCGTATGAAGCATTTTTTGGAAAAGTTTGACCGAACCTTTGCTTCAGAAGGTCTCCTACATATCCCTGGCTAAAAGGGAATCAGGTCAATGTAGTTCGGGAAGTTCTGGTAGCTGGGACTACCATGACTGTTGCGATCTCGCTGTTACTGCTGTTACTGCTATTACTGCTGTTGCCACTGCTTAGCTGACCTCCTTGTTACATCGTACTAAACAACAAAAACAAAGAGCTAGACTAAGTTACAGTATTACAAACTCTTATCTATCCTTTTTGACTTGATCTTGTCATGCTCCTTGCCATCCTGCCGGCTCTGATATTTCCTCGCGTGCTTCTTCTCCGCTGACAATTGTTGTCTCGGACTATCTTGATGGCTGACCTTCGACCATTGGTTCCTTCTTTGTGGTCTTCGAACCATTCTTCTTCGAAATCCGAATCTATCTTTTCTGATCCTTGTCGCCTTCCTTTCGATTATGAACTTGGATTCACGCTGGGGATTTCATTATACTCTAGCGCTTTCCCCAACCAACTTCAATAATAAATCGCCACTCCATTCTTCAGGGCGGGCTCCCTGACTTCGACTACTACTTCAAAATAAAATCGCCACTCCATTCTCCAGGCGGGCTCCCTGACTTCAACTACTACTTCAAAATAAAATCGCCACTCTATTCTCCAGGCGGGCTCCCTGACTTCAACCACTATTTCAAAATAAAATCGCCACTCCATTCTTCAGGCGGGCTCCCTGACTTCAACTACTATTTCAAAATAAAATCGCCACTCCATTCTTCAGGCGGGCTCCCTGACTTCAACTACTATTTCAAAATAAAATCGCCACTCCATTCTCCAGGCGGGCTCCCTGACTTCAACTACTACTTCAAAATAAAATCGTCACTCCATTCTCCAGGCGGGCTCCCTGACTTCAACTACTACTTCAAAATAAAATCGCCACTCCATTCTCCAGGCGGGCTCCCTGACTTCAACTACTACTTCAAAATAAAATCGCCACTCCATTCTCCAGGCGGGCTCCCTGACTTCAACTACAACTTCAAAACTAAATCGCCACTCCATTCTCCAGGCGGGCTCCCTGACTTCAATTACAACTCACTGATTTCATCCTATCTTGATTACCTTCCTTTGCCTCTTGTACCATTTTCTTCTTCCTGCATTGCCTCTCGGACCACCTTCTCTTCTGAATTATCCCGTCTTGGAATTTCCTTCCCCTGGGTCGTATTACTTTTTCTTCTGGCTGCTGGGGATATTTTTGGAACTGTTTACTTGCCTGCTGGGGATGATGCTGCTGAGGAAGTATTCTTTGTTTCCTTCACCCCTCATTCTCTTCCTTCTTCCCATACCTCCTCTGGGACTCACGCTTTTGCCTCCTCGAGCAAATTATGGAATGTAATACTGCTGGGGGAATCTTGAAGCCATTGTTTTATTTTTCCAACAACTGTTGGGGGTGATACCAAGCTCAAAGATTACCCCATCGTGTCGTCTGGCCTTTCTCAAAACTACTCTGCTCGGAGCTGGTATTTCCCGAAATCTTGTGTTGCTTTCTACCCTTATCCTCTGAGTCTTTGCTTTCAAGAAAATTTTCGCAACAGGAGAAAATTTTCTGCCCCAGTTTGATAAACTTCTGGACGGTACGCTTTTCTGCCAACGAACCCTCTTTTCCTGCTTTTTAAATCAAAGAAAAATTGTTAGTTTCAAAACGCGGTGAGTGGTCGTGCCACTCTTGTTGGGGCCATTTTCTTTTCTCTTTCAGCTGCTTGGCCTCTCTCGAACTTTGAGGGCGACGTTGACGCTTGCTGGGGACGATGCTCTTTCCACGAACGACCTCTCATCTTTCCTTTTATTCCGATCTTTGGTTTTATCCGACTCTTTTTAGCCGGTGATCTGTTGCGTGAAATCATCTTTCGGACGTGCCACATGTGTCCATCATACTCCATAATTCCTGCGAACCTTCCAACCAGCCTGTCGTCCCAATCTTACTATCGTAACGACTTCTGCCTTATTGTCTCGTTCCACGCCTATTCATTTTCATTATACTGCTTTGGGAGACTTGGTAGTAAGCTTTGAAAAATCAATTTTCGAAAACGAAAGAAAAGAAAAAGAATGTTGACCGCAAATGACAAAAGAAAAGGAAAACTTTTCTGAACTCAAAAAATAGGAAAACTTATCTGAATGTATGACTGATCCAATGGTTATGCCGCGCCTTTGAGATTAAACTGCCCAGTCTATTCATGTCAATCACTTTCTGATGCCGCGTTCTGCTAGAGGTAAACGGATGTCCAAACCTTGTCTCATGCAGACATCTTGTAACCATCTCGTCCTGTCACCTCACAGTGCCCTTCGAAGGGTTTTCACTAATGAGATTCTCTCATTTCTCTCTATCTCCCGTCGCCTTAAGGTGCCCGTAAAGGTTTTCACCGTAAGACTCTCTCATTTTACTTCTCTCCACTTCCTTCGCCTTAAGGTGCCCGCGAGGGTTTTCACCGTTAAGACTCTCTCATTTACGCTTTCTTTCCCTGCGGCGGGGTATCACCCACGAGATTCCCTCTAGAGCGTTATCCCCTTTCGGCTTGTGCATCCTGGATGCAATCGAGGGTCGGGATGTCACTCTTGGCTTTCATTCACATGACTTGGCACTTCTCAAATACTGATCGAGAGGTCTTTCCGGTTCTTAATATGGTTTCTGCGCGTGAGGCTGAAGAAAGGGGGTTTAACCTCAACGGTTAGCTTATTACAACTTTCGGAATCCACACTATCTTTCCAACGAAACAATGACTTCTGCCCCAGTTTTGTTGCTTGGGGGATCTTCGATTCTTATTTTATTATGACCGAGCCGTGTGGCGCCTACGTATCCTTCTTGAGGAATCAGGTTGAACGTAGTTCACTTTTTCTTGTATTTTTTCTTTGTTTCTTTTTCTATTCTGTTACACATCTTCCTTGATGATTCCGAAAGAGGGTATATGAAAGAATAATTAAGGCTCAAATGGGGAAACAAAGGTTAAAGTGTTTGGGTAGTAGAAAAATTGCCTCTGTCATTTCATTCTCCGAAAAATGCCAAATACACACAAACGAAACCAAACGTTGACAAATGCATTAAAGAATTACACATAATATCTCTTGACCGCATCAGAATTGATAGCCATATCGGTGCATCTTCCCTCAACATCAGTTAGGCATAGAGCGCCGTTGGATAATACTCTAGTCACCACAAATGGTCCCTGCCAATTTGGAGCGAACTTGCCTTTCGCTTCGGCCTGATGTGGTAGAACTCTCCTCAGCACATGTTGTCCCACTTCAAATTTCCTGGGACGTACCTTCTTGTTATATGCTCTCGCCATTCTCTTTTGATACAATTGGCCGTGACATACTGCTGTCAATCTCTTTTCATCGATCAAGCTCAATTGCTCTAATCGGGTTTTGACCCACTCGTCGTCATCAATCTCAGCTTCAGCGACAATTCGGAGGGACGGAATCTCAACTTCTGCGGGTATTACTGCTTCGGTCCCGTATACCAACAAGTAAGGAGTTGCACCTACCGAAGTTCGGACGGTAGTGCGATAACCTAACAGCGCAAATGGTAGCTTTTCATGCCACTGCCTAGACCCTTCTATCATCTTCCTCAATATCTTCTTTATATTCTTGTTTGCTGCCTCAACCGCGCCATTTGCTTTGGGACGATACGGTGTGGAATTTCGGTGTGTGATCTTGAACTGTTGGCAGACCTCCTTCATCAATCCACTGTTAAGATTTGCACCGTTATCTGTGATGATTATCTTTGGAATTCCAAACCTGCAGATGATGTGGGAATGCACGAAATCCACCACCGCCTTCTTGGTTACTGATTTGAATGTTTTGGCCTCCACCCACTTGGTAAAATAATCGATCGTTACCAGAATGAACCTGTGACCATTGGAAGCCGCCGGCTCTATAGGTCCAATAACATCCATGCCCCATGCAACAAACGGCCATGGTGCTGACATTGTGTGCAATTCAGTTGGTGGAGAATGAATCAAGTCTCCGTGTATCTGACACTGGTGGCATCTTCGCACGAAACTTATACAATCATGCTCCATCGTGAGCCAGTAATATCCTGCTCGAAGAATCTTCTTTACCAATACGTATCCGCTCATGTGTGGTCCGCAAACTCCCGAGTGTATATCCGTCATCACTTGTTGTGGCTTGACTCGCATCTATACATCTCAACAATCCCAAATCTGGGGTTCTTTTGTACAGCACCCCTCCACTAAGGAAAAATCCGTTCCCCAACCGCCGAATAGCTCGCTTTTGATCTCCAGTTGCTTGCTCTGGGTATACTCCTAACCTGAGGTATTCCTTGACATCATGAAACCACGGCTCGCCATCCACCTCTTCCTCTATCACATTACAATAAGCATGTTGATTCCGGACCTGGATATGTAACGGATCGACACGAACCTTGTCCGGGTGATGTAGCATCGACGCTAAAGTAGCCAACACGTCGGCAACCTCATTATGCATCCTTGGGATGTGCCTGAATTCTACCGATTGAAAGCGTTTGGTCAAATCATGCAAACACTGACGATATGGGATAAGCTTTAGATCTCTGGTTTCCCATTCTCCCTGAATCTGATGTACCAGAAGGTCCGAGTCCCCCAAGACCAATACGTCATGTACATCCATGTCCACCGCTAATCGCAACCCCAAGATACATGCCTCGTACTCAGCCATATTATTGGTACAATGAAAACGCAGTTGAGCAGTAACAGGATAATGATGTCCTGTTTCAGATATGAGCACAGCCCCTACTCCGACTCCTTTTGTGTTTGCCGCTCCGTCGAAGAAGAGCTTCCACCCTGGATCCTTGGTTAGTTCCAACCCCTCAATTTGCAATACCTCTTCATCTGGAAAATACATCCTCAAAGGATCGTATTCGTCATCAACAGGATTTTCAGCTAAGTGGTCGGCCAGGGCTTGAGCTTTCATAGCCGTCCTTGTCACGTATATGATGTCGAACTCCGTAAGTAATATTTGCCATTTTGCTAACCTCCCTGTAGGCATAGGTTTCTGGAAAATATACTTCAACGGATCCAGACGCGAAATGAGGTAAGTGGTGTAAGAAGACAAATAATGTTTCAACTTTTGGGCTACCCAAGTCAAAGCGCAACATGTCTTTTCTAGATGAGTGTACTTGACCTCGTGGATCGTGAATTTCTTACTGAGGTAGTAAATGGCCCGTTCCTTCCTGCCGGTAAGATCATGCTGCCCCAGTACGCAGCCAAACGAATTCTCCAAGACCGTCAGATAAAGAATCAGGGGTCTACCTGGCTCGGGCGGAACTAGTACGGGTGGGTTTGACAGATACCCTTTGATTTGGTCGAACGCTTCCTGACATTCTGTCGTCCATTCTATCGCAGCGTCTTTCTTCAACAGACGGAATATGGGCTCACAGGTTGCTGTAAGCTGAGCAATAAACCTACGATGTAATTTAACCTTCCCAACAAACTCATTACCTCTGTTTTATTCCTCGGCGGGGGTAACTCTTGAATGGACTTAATTTTGGATGGGTCCAACTCAATGCCCCGTCGGCTGACGATGAATCCTAGCAACTTTCCCGATGGAACTCCGAATGCGCATTTGGCCGGATTGAGCTTGATGTCGTACCTTCGAAGTCTTTGAAAGAACTTCCTGAGGTCGGCAACATGGTCTTCCTGACGTTTGGATTTTACGATCACATCATCCACGTACACTTCAATTTCCTTGTGTATCATGTCATGGAATACCATAGTCATCGCCCTCATATATGTTGCCCCTGAATTCTTCAAACCGAACGGCATCACTCGGTAGCAATAAGTTCCCCACGGTGTGATAAAAGCCGTCTTTTCTGCGTCCTCTTCATCCATCAAAATCTGATGATATCCCGCATAACAGTCCAGAAAGGATCCGATTTCGCGTCCGGCGCAATTATCAATTAGGATATGGATATTGGGAAGTGGAAAATTATCCTTAGGACTCGCCTTGTTGAGATTGCGATAGTCCACGCATACTCTGATCTTTCCGTCTTTCTTTGGCACCGGTACTACGTTAGCCAACCATTCAGGGTATCGAGTGACACGAATGACTTTCGCCTGCAACTGTTTGGTCACTTCCTCCTTGATCTTTACACTCATCTCCGTCTTAAATTTCTGCAATTTTTGTTTGACGGGCGGGCATGTCGGGTCAGTAGGTAATTTGTGAACCACTAGATCAGTGCTGAGTCCCGGCATATCGTCGTACGACCATGCGAAAATGTCTTTAAACTCCATGAGTGTTTTGATCAACTCTTCTCTCAGGTTAGGTTCAATATGGACACTTATTTGGGTTTCTTTGACATCATCCGCATTCCCCAGATTAACGGCCTCAGTATCATTTAGATTTGGTTTGGGTTTTTCCTCGAAATGACTTAATTCTTCACCGATTTCTTCTACGGCTTCCTCATCGTCGTATTCTGACTCACTCTCGTCACTTCTTATTTCATGCGTTATTATTTCCAAACCCGATTGACTTTCTAGGCTGGGTTGATTAATCTTTAAGCACGCCATATCATTAAGATCAGTTGAAAGAAGGCTGTTCAGAAAAGTTAAACAAGAAGAAAAATAAGCAAAATTAGACATGAAAGGAACCAAATTTCATTAATGGGAACAGTACAAGGGAAAAAAAACAAACTTGCAAACTTAAATCGAAAATGAACTAAAACAACTGGATTTTACTCCGGGGACAACCCCCAACACAAAATTTCAAAAGAAAACAATCCAAGACAAACTACGAAGACTCCTTCCGGACAGGGAGAGGAGTAGCCTTCCAATTATTCAGTTTTGCTTTTGGTCCCACGAACTGTATCTCGGCATGACTGGATCCTTCACCATCCTCGAGCATACATACATCGGTAAATAGGTCCTCGAACTTTTTTAAGAACTCTTCGTCTGGCCTAACCATAGGACCGGGGATCTTCGTCGTCGGATGTCCTCTTACTCCAGACCTGACGAAAGATTGGGAAAGGCGTGGAACAGGCTTTGGGAGCACCCATGTCTTCTGCTTACTCCTCTTGGCTCGCTGGATGTCCTCTGATGTTGGCTTGAATCCCAAGCCGAAGGTTCCCACATTTTCGACCACAGATACCGGTTGTATGATTCCTTGCAGAGATGCACCTAGACCTTTGCCGGGTATGAAACCATGTCGCAACATTTCATGAGCCACCATGACATCTGCAGTAATTGTTCTGTCATCGGGAATGCATTCCCCTTACGGAACTCGGTTGGCGGACACCACATCGCAGACCTGGTACACCCACGGCCCAACATCTTCTTCTGTTTCAACAAAGGGGACGATGGTGCCCGGTTGTAGATCATTCTCTCCATGGACGACGATCTCCTGTTGGTCCCACTCAAACTTGACGAGTTGGTGTAGGCTGGATGGAACTGCTCTTGCGGCATGGATCCATGGTCGCCCTATCAGAAGGTTATATGAAACTACCATGTCCAGCACCTGGAATTCCATGGTGAATTCCACCGGTCCGATTGTCGAGATTAACACTATGTCCCCGACCGACGCCTTGCCTCCTCCATCAAACCCTCGGACACATATGCTGTTCTTGCGTATCCTGCCGATGTCCACTTTCAACTTGTCCGGTGTAGAGAGAGGACAAATGTTAGCACTGGACCCATTATCGACAAGGACTTTGGTAACCACCGCCTCTTCGCACTTTACTGTAAGATATAAAGCCTTGTTGTGCTCGGTGCCTTCCTCGGGCAATTCATCATCGGTGAAGGTGATCCGATTCGCTTCGAAGATCCTATTGGTGATCTTCTCCAAATGACTCACTGAGATTTTATCCGGTACATGTGCCTCGTTCAGGACTTTCATCAAAGCTTGCCGATGTTCTTCAGAATGTATCAGCAAGGATAGCAATGATATTTGCGCCGGAGTCTTCTTCAACTGCTCTAAGACAGAATAGTCATGCATCTTCATCTTTTTCAGGAATTCTTCTGCCTCTTCGTCAGTTACCGGCTTTTTCAGTGTTGCCGGAGTGATCTTCCTCAATTCCGCAGGGGCAAAACATCTCCCGAGCGGGTCAAACCTTGCGCTTCACAAACTTCCTCTTTCACTTCCTTTCCTTTGTAGGTTGTCGTAATCCGAGCATAATTCCATGGAATAGCCCGGCTATCAGTTATTGGCAACTGTATTGCTGGCTTGATGATGAAAGGATCCATTCGAACGCCTGCTACCGTCAAGATGGGCTTGATTGCTGCCCCTGGTACAACTATCTTTGCTTCCCTCGGCCTCACCGGTACTCCGCTCACACTTCCCTTTCCTGCTTCCGACCCTCCTGGTATGTCCTTCTTGCAACTGGGTGACTCGTCAAGGCTTGGCCCTTTTCTCACTCCTACCCCGCTAGACTTGATCATCATTACAGTCTGGGAGGCTTTCTCCTTTCCTTCTTCTTCCCGTACCAACTCGATCATATTGGTCTCATGATGAGTTAGAAGTGGGTTTTGGTTGATATTGGGCTCTGTTGGAGTCTGGACCTCAATCCTGCGAGTGTCGATGAGCTCCTGGATGGCCGTTTTCAACCTCCAACACTTTTCTGTATCGTGTCCCGGACATCCCGAGCAGTAGGCACAATTTACTGAATGGTCCAGGTTCTTCGGAAGAGGGTTTGGTAGTTTAGCTTCAACCGGATTTAGCAACCCTACTTGCTTCAACCGGTGGAACAGACTGGTGTAAGATTCTCCCAAGGGAGTGAAAATCTTCGGCCTTGGCGCCCTGTCGCCCCTGAATGCCTGGTTCGGATGAAAACTTGCGCCCGAGGGGTTCCTGTAAGCTCTTGGGGGTGGATAATTGTTCTGCGGGTTTGGTGCACGCCACGGTGCATGGACGGGAGGTGCGGGATAGGACTGTGCGTGGTGGACAGTAAAATGGGGATCAGGTGCGGGATAGTAATGTTGCGGGTGGTTGTATGGATTGTGGGAGTAATTTTGGTGGTGAGGTTGGGGCGGGCTATATTGGGGTGCGGGGCCTCTATTTCTGAACCATGCCCCGGACTCGACTGCCGCGACTTCCTCTTTCCTCTTTTTCCCCAGTACTCATCCAGTACCACTTTGGATAGCCTGAGTGGTGGCCTTCAATGCCGAATAGCTCATGATCTTGTTGGCTTTCAAGCCTTCCTCGATCATAGCCCCCATTTTTATCACCTCAGTGAATGACTTGCCCACGGACGTCACCAGATGTCCGAAATAGGTTGGTTCTAGTGTTTGCAAGAAGTAATCCACCATCTCGCTCTCTCTCGTGGGCGGATCTACCCTTGCTGCCTGTTCCCTCCAGCGGAAACCAAATTCTCTGAAACACTCAGCGGGTTTCTTCTCTAATTTTAGCAATGACAAGCGGTCGGGGATTATTTCAAGATTGTATTGGAACTGGCTGATAAAAGCTTGAGCCAAATCATCCCACGTAAACCATCTGCTGGGGTCCTGTCTAGTGTACCACTCCAGCGCAGATCCTCCCAGACTCTGACCGAAGTAAGCTATCGGAATCTCATCCCGTCCTCCGGCTCCTCGCATTTTACTACAAAACCCTCGGAGGTGGGCTACAGGATCACCGTGCCCCTCGTATAGGTCAAACTTGGGCATTTTGAACCCGGCCGGTAATTGGACGTCGGGGAACGGGCATAGATCCTTGTAAGCGACACTGACCTGATTACCCAAGCCGTGCATGTTCCTGAAGGACTGCTCCAGGCTTTTAACTTTTTTGATAACTTCCTCATGTTCTGAATTTTGGAAGTACTTTTCCGGTTTTGCTGGATTATCCCAATGAGGGGTATGTGATTGCGGTTCAGGAGCCCTAAAAGTAGGCTCGGGAGAATAACAATGATTGTCATGTATTTGAAAAAGTGGTTCACTGGAAGACTTTTGTAAAGTAGCGAGTGGAGGTGCCACAAAAGCAGGGGTAACCAGAGGAGGAGTATTTTGTCTAGCTGGTGGAATGTGGGTGGCATATGGGTTTTCCCCCTGAAAGTATGGATAGCTTGGGGCGCTTGTTGAAGGATCGATGGGCGGATGTTCGGGAGCTGAGGCGAGAGTAGGGCGGTTTGGTGAAGACTGTTCCCTGGCCCAGGCCAGGTGCATCTCTGTTATCTGTTGTTTTAACCGGTCTACCTCTTCTTTCATGATTTGTAGCTCGGATTTTTCTTCCTCGAGGCTCTTACCAGAACTAGACATGCTTACTGTAATCGGTCCTTTGGATCTAGTACGGTAATGATGGCTGGCCAGTATATTCTGTCAAACCAACTGCTAAACTTTTCCGGAAATGCAACAAACTTGTTAGTTTACCGAGTTTGACAGATATGTTATAGCACGTTGGATGCAATGCACCTAACCAAATAACCCTTTCTAAATGTACTCTTAACATGCGTCATTCCAGCCCTTTTTTTCTTTTTCTTTTCTTTTTTTTTTCTTCTTTTCTTTTATCCTTGCAAGCCTTATTGTTATTTAACCTATGGATTCCTTTCTTTTTAGTGGTGGTCGAATCTTATGTGGATTGCCTACGTATCACGACCCGCGTGAATCAGACCGAGCGTAGTTCTGGTAACAAGATTGTGGAAAAATTCAGTAACTTTTATATCAAATAAAACCGTGCAGTTACAAAACACGTCTTACAACAATCAGCAAAATAAAAGAAATGCTTGACTTGGGAAAGTAAAGATAAAAATGCCGACTAGCTTGACCCAACATTTCAAAAATACATTTTCAATCAAAAATCTAATGCTCTAAAATTCCTGGGGGCCCGCGAGGCATCATTCGGCCTTGCCGCGGGCCTTGGTGTGAGGTCCTTGTGCAGTCCCCTTAATTCTCTCATGATCTGATGCACATAGCCCATAATTGAAGCAAAAAGGTCGGTGCGGGGCATTTGTTCACAAGCTAAGCACTTCATGGTGACATAGTGCCCGATTTCTCCAATTATGTCCTTGATCATGTCCCTTTCTATGAGTAACCGCTCTATCTGCTGGTTTTTCGCCCCCAATCTTCGAGCATTGTTGGTGACTTGGTCTAGGAGCCTATCCACTTGTCCTTGCAGTCGGGTCATCAAATTGTGGCAACGGTCGAGGTCCGCTCGGGCATCTCGGGCTTGCTTGAAAACCCGCTCCCTGAGGACAACATTTGCTTCCCTTAGGCTAGTGACGATCTCGGTGTAATCTTCTTCCACCCGTTTTAGGTGAAGTGCATGTTGATGTGCCTCCTTTCTCCAGCTAGCATGGATCCTCGTTGTCCGGGCTTTCGACTCGTCCAATTCTCTTTGGATATCGGTGACTTGGCTTCTCAAACCCTTTATCAATTTTTCGTATGCCCAACTCCTCAACTGTCTGTCAGCATCCCTTTTTATTTGCTGGATTTGAGCTCTCAAGAAGTCATTTTCTTGTGCCAACTTCTTTTTGTCTCCTTCGTCGGCGGCTGCTTGCATGTTCTTCTCGAATTGAAGGTCCCGGACCTGCTGTTCTATCCTGCCAATCTTCGTCCTGTACCCCTCCTCCTTTGCTAGCCAATTCCATTGTTCCTGTGAATCTTCCGTGAACTGTTGGACATGGGCTCTTTTAGAACATTTCCGACGAATCTGAAATCTTTTCCCGAACCACACATTGTACTTTGGGTCCACCTCTCCCTTAGCTAGTTCCCGGACCATGGTTTTAGGCTCAAGGAACCTACATTCATGCCACAACTTTCTAATCTTCTCTTCGGGGAATACGACTCCTGGGCTCAACTCAATGGCGTACTTCCTCGGGTCTTGATCGGTAGGAATAACCTGAAACCTTCCTAGTTGACGTAATACACGATGAGGGACATATGGTTGGACACGGCGGATCCCCATCAGAAGGATATAACACTCCTCGGCTGCCATATATATCACTTCAGTATCGGGTAACCACCCGAACGCCCATTCAATCTGATCGGCTTCTATTGAGCTCGGTCGTGCAAGCCATGCCTCGACGCCTTCAGGGAATACAGCACCCATCATCCGTTCTTCGAAACCCCTGATACAGTTTTTTCCGGTCAACCCATGGTTCATGTATTGTGTTCGGTGATGGAGGTGTTCTTGCATCCATAATTGGAGTAACGGATTGCAACCTTGGAAGAAATTGCCCCCTTCTCGGCATACAGTCAAGGCTCGATAGATTTCGGACAAAACCAAAGGGACCACCGTGCTGGTAGCCTTTTTGATTGCAACATCGGCTATTCCTACCAGACTTATCTCTATTTTCTTATCTTCACGCGGACAAATCACAATCCCCAAGAATGTCGTTATGAATGCTAGAATTCGTCTGGCCTCCCACTTGGTTCTATTCCCTGCGTGAGTTAGTCCAAGGTTTGACTCTTCAAAACCCCGAGGAGTGCCGTACCGTTGGTATAAGAATTGGAGATCGCAACATCCTTCCAGCAAATCATCATTTTTCACCTTCCGACTAATGCTCAGCAAATCCAGAAACCCATGTGGAGATACCGGTCTTGGTGAGAGCGGGTATTGCCCTCTTAATTTCCCATTTAGTCCTGCATAGCCCGCAATCTCCTCTAACGTGGGTGTCAGTTCAAAGTCAACAAAACGGAACACATTGCGGGTCGGATCCCAGAAAGATACCAGTGCATTGATGATGTCTTCCCTTGGCTCGATTTTCAACAGATCAACCAAACCTCCCAAAATTCTCCCCACTACCTTTTTGCTACTGTCTTCCAAATCGTTCCACCATATATGGAGCTGCTGAGGGACCTCGCTAAAGATTGAAAATGATTTATTCCGATTCGTGCTCATCCTGCACATTTATTAAGGTGATTTAAATAAGAAAAACAACTTTGTTTTGCTAAAAATAAAAAATCAGGTTTTTCAATCACGGCCTTTCAACGTCTCGGGGACGAAGGCTTTTAAGGCTGTGGGGTAAATTGATCGAAATCAAAATTGACCCAAAGGTGGCCGTTTATACGAAATCAGCCTTCCGGCGTCCCTTTCGGGAACATTCGGCTATTTTGAAAACAGCGTCACCGACTTATTTAGTACAAAAGTTAGTTTTGATATTTTGGCTATTTTTCAAAAGGTGAAGTTGGACCTGATGGAGGTTGCCTACGTATCTCACATCCAATGAGAATCAAACCCACGTAGTTCGGTTGTAATGAAACAAACTACATTATTTATTCATTCATTTTACTAAAGGAAAACAAGTAAACTATTTTTATCTATCTCAAGAATAAAACACACTTTTTCCTTTTTTCCCTTTTTTTTTTTTCATGCAAGTCTATAACAGATAAATGCGTAAGACAAACAGGATGCAGCAGGATAGTCTGTTCATTTCAGGTCACCTGTCCTAGACGGACCCAACCCCTGTGTTGAGTCCCCTAAGCCAAATGCAACATGATGCAAATAAACGTTCCTACTAGGGATCCGGCATGAAGCTTTGTTATTCTAGGTTCAAAAACATGGGTTTATCTGTTCTAGACTTGGTTTACCCGAGCGGACAACTCGAGCCGAGGAGGAGGCAGCAACCCGGGAATACAGAAGCTTCACCGGTTTTGCAACTTATCCAAACCTCGTTCTAAAATGGGAATTAGACACTATACAGAAAAGAAGTCACACAAAGTGCACCCTTCTTCATGATTTAGAAGACTAAGAGAGGAGATTGGTTCCGGCACAATTTATATGTACAGTTCACAAAATATCAAAGCAGTAAAAACAATATTTAGCACATTAATAGAAACATGCAATAAAAATCAGATAATAAATAAGCCAAATACGACAATTATTCCGAGCTCGAATTCGAAAGAAGTCCCCAGCAGAGTCGCCAGAGTCGTCACACCTCCTTTTTTTTTCACCCGCAAGGCGCAAAGAGTTTTTCCAATTAAAGGACAATCGAGACGGGATTTATTTAATTATTTCAGAGTCGCCACTTGGGAGATTTATGGTGTCCCAAGTCACCGGTTAAATCCCGAATTGAGGAAAAGAATTGACTCTATTTAACAGTCCGCGAACCAGAAATCCGGATAAGGAATTCTATTAACCCGGGAGAAGGTATTAGGCATTCCCGAATTCCGTGGTTCTAGCACGGTCGCTCAACTGTCGTGTTCGGCTTATTTATCTGATTTTTTACAGTTATGTACCTAATGCAAATTAATATCCCTTTACTGCTTTTATTATTATTATGATTTACGAGAGAGAAAATTGCCTAAAAATATGTTTCGAATCACGTCACATGAAATGCACCCGGATCCTCGACATATTCTTATTCGACATTTGGGATTTGGATTTGGGTCGCATGAAATGCACACCCGCATTTAAAAAGGTAGAATTAAAATACGCGCCTAGAGCGACTACTTATTTGCACTTTTGAGAAGGCCACGAAATTCGCTAAGAAACGGCACATCTCGAAATCTAAATATTTCTTGCACATATTTACGAGGGCCCCGCGATTTTTGT
The DNA here is from genome assembly GCA_032618575.1 of Nicotiana noctiflora. Lineage (NCBI taxonomy): Eukaryota > Viridiplantae > Streptophyta > Magnoliopsida > Solanales > Solanaceae > Nicotiana > Nicotiana noctiflora. The sequence goes on along the minus strand of JASVEL010005634.1, from coordinate 62,048 downwards.
AACTTATTAGGCGAGGTGCGCCTCTAATTCTAATTTTGAAGCAACCTCCATCCCGCTATATTTATTTAAAAGTTGATTCGAAATTATTTAAAGCATGTTGCAAGCCACACTACATGAAATGCGCCTGTGGTTCCTGACACGCTTTATTTAACCTTATTCAAAATTGGAGTCGGGTCACACGAAGTGCACCCCCGATTACTTTAATCTAATTGTGTCGTTCAGTTGAAGGATAACGAACCAATTTCTATAATATGACAAAGTCGTATTCAACTATAACCGATTCGAGTAAACATACGACCGGACAACTAAGTGAGCAGATTCCCGACTAGGGTGAACATTTACATGAAAGACTTACTTTGAATTCTAGATATCATTCAAAGAGCAACTGGCACTTATTTTGCGACTTCAAGATATCATTCCCCACGGGGTTCAAATCGTCCTAAACTTCTTACTTAGACAGATGATTAATCTCAATTTTAACACAAGATCGGGTATTGACAGATTTAGAAATCGCATATCATGAATAGAGAAGATTTAAACACAGATACCCCAGGAACAGTTCAGATTTATATATATGTCCAAAGACGTACATTTTATCTAAATACATTTCAATCTTAGCTCTAACAGTTTACTTATCCCAGAATGCATTCTTCAACCCAAACCAGTAAGGCAGGTTTAATTACATGTACTCATACAAACATACGAAGCTTTGGACAACTACATATGTTAAACAGGTTTAAAAGAGAGAATCAGGCTTCATTCTTTTCCGAACCAAGAAGCTATCATAACAGGATGTGTACCTGGAGTATGGAAGAAGAAAGAAAGGAGGTCAGTGATGGCAAGCAGTTTACAGCCACAGCAGTAATGGACCAGCAGCAATGACAGGAGAAAACAAAACAGTAGCAGTAGCCCAGCAAGCAAAACAACACAGTCACAGACCAGTGATCAATCCCCACAACACTCAGCACCCAAACCAAAACCCACAACAGTACACAACAACAACACAGCAGCAGCAAAATCAATACCAGAATCAGCCGCAACAAAAATAGAACCACAATCACCTCTGCAAACAAAAACAGCAAGCAAATAGCCTTCTCTCACAAGCAACAACAACAGTAACCAAAACTTCAATGGAACAGTACCCAGGGTCTATGTGTGTGTGTACTTCTGCCTCACTTCTTCCTAATGTGTATAACTTTCTTTTAAACCTCAAAAACCAGTCCCTGCCTATTCCCTTCAACCCTATACTTATACTTGAGAAACCAAGACACCCTAAGATATAATAATCAGAAGACCCCCTGCCCATACCCTTCTCTGCCAGCCCATGATATTCTCTGGCAGTCCTGATACTGGTTTTGCCACTACATTGTGTCTGATCATGGGTTCTTTTAATTAACATTATCAGCAGGGGACAATTGGTGGTGAACTCTGCTGTACAGCAGGTTCCCACAGCAGTCTTAGAGCACTATCTTTTATCAATTACCATTCAATCCTATACTAACAAACAACTATATCCAACATCATTGTTAATTCAGAATCCAGAATCCATACAAATCAGAAACTACCCAATCAAACAATTCAACACAGTGATGACCCACTGCCCGGGCTTTCAAACAACTAAACTCGTGAATTCAAACGACGACATTTAATCAACACAACACATAGCAATGATAACAGTTTAGCCGATAAAATAGTGAATTTAAAAATCTCGGCAACAATTGAAACTAAGTATTCGACGACGCTAATCGAAGCGAATACGCATTTGAACACATACGCAATCAAACAAACGATACAGACGAATAATTAACCAAATAAAAGGTCTTTTGAGAAGAAATGAAAATAGGGGCGGCCAAGAAGAAAATTAAACAAATTGAACTAACAAAGAACACACAAGCAACACATACCTAATTAAAAATAGATAGGAAAAAGGGAGATTACCTCGAACGCAATCGAAATCGAAGCAAAGCCCGGACTGTTTTGAGCTTGGCCTTGGATTTGAAGTCTAAAGGACTTTAATTGAGATGTTCTCCAGCGAGAACATCCCAATTAAACTCTATTAGGCTTCAACTTCTCTCGAATTCAAACGGAGATTCTAATTTGAAATCTAGGGTTCATAGGCTCGGATTTGGGGCTTGGGGCTTTAGGTTCGATTCAAGCAAAACCAACACTGGTGGGGGTATGAGGGAGGTGAGGGGAAGGGCTGGTGAAAATTTGGTGGCCATTGGCATAGAACTTCAAATTCCGGCGAGCTTCGATCTAATATTCGAAGAGCTCGGGAATGATTCGAGACTAACGGTTAGGGGATTCGTGTAGAGGGAGGTGAGGGGAAGAGCTGGTGAAAATTTGGTGGCCATTGGCCTACCGGAACCGCCGTGAGGCGATTTCCGGCAGGCGGAGCACGGCGGCTCACGGCGGCGATGAGGCTGATCTCTAAAGGTGAGAGACGAAGGTGTCTGGCTTGGGGGGGCGGGGTGTGAAGGTGAGATTATATATGACTCAGGAGGTTAAATCCTGATCGTTGGATCATTTACGATCAACGACCGGGATCTCCTCCCTTAAACCAAACGGTGTCGTTTGGTTAAGTCATGGCCTGGGTGTATTTGGGAATTTAAAGATTAATCTGGGCCGTTGGATAATAAAATCCAACGGTCCAGATCAACGGGGCCAGTTGGGCAGAACGGGTGAGGGGTTTGGGCCAGGTTTTTGGACTAAATTACGGCCCAAGTCTGCTCTTCATACTACATTCCATGATGTATCATATGTATATGTATATATATATGTATATATATATATATATATATATATATATATATATATATATATATATATATATATACTAACCTATAACACAACTAATTTTTACTACAATTATCCCACATAATTACATATCACTTAAATGTAAACCGTATAATTTTGATATTAAACACTAAAAAAAATGCAACACATAATGTATATATTTTTGTATTTTACTAATTTAAATAAATAAACACGCACACACAAAAATGCAAATGTAAGATAAAAATAACACCAAAATCACAAAAATCATGCCCAACACGGAACTATTTTATTTTGAATTTTCTGGGAGTACTTCTCAGGTAAGGCAAAAATCACGTGCTCACAACATGTACGGGAAAAGCAAGAATACCACGGGTCATACCCAAACGATGTGCAAAATAAGTAGAGACATAAGAATAGGTGGATCTGGGATCAAATAAGAAGGACCCGATATTCCTTCTTACTGTCTCTTGATTTTGTATTGACTTTTCTTTCCGCACTTGGTATCTTGTAAACCCTTATACATTCATGTTCAGTAGAGGCTCATTTCTCTTGACCCTTCAGTCTATGGGAGTTGATGTATTATGGGACTTGGTTCCCCGTTTTCGTTATATGTATCGCTGTTGCTTCGTGAATTAATATGCTTAAATGGGCTAAAGAGAGCTTCTAGCTCCATTGTTGACATTGATTGGTCAGGCTGGATTAGCAATGTGCTGGGCGCCATCACGACCAGATTTGGGCAGTACTCATTTTACTCCCTACACCTTGTGTGCAGATCCAGGTACCTCTCAGCAGTGATCCAGAGGCTGTGCGAGGCGACATTGTGGATATTCGAGGTAGCTGCAGAGTCCGCAGGACCCGATATTCCTTCTTACTGTCTTTTGATTATGTATTGACATTTCTTTCTGCACTTGGTATTCTTGTAAACCTTTATACACTTATGTTCAGTAGAGGCTCATGACTCTTGACCCATCGGTCTATGGGAGTTGGTGTATTATGGGACTTGGTTCCCCGTTTTCATTATATGTATTGCTGTTTCTTCGTGAATTAATATGCTTAAATGGGCTAAAGAGAGCTTCTAGCTCCGTTGTTGTTATTGATTGGTCAGGCTGGCTTAGCAATGTGTTGGGCGCCATCACGACCGGATTTGGGGTCGTGACAAGTTGGTATCAGAGCCTAGGTTTACTAGGCCTCATGAGTCTTGAGCCGGTTGGTAGAGTCTTGTGGATCGGTACGGGGACGCTTGTACTTATCCTCGGGAGGCTGCGAACCTTTAGGAAACACTTCACATTTCTTGAAATTCTTATCGTGCGCACTTGATTCAGCTTGAGATATAATTTTTTGAAATTCCTTCCAAACGCCTGTGTACGCATCGAGCGCTCAACAATATTATTGCCGTATGTTTTGTGATTTTTCCCGATCGAGGGGCGAGACATAATCTCCGTGAGTTCATGTTAGGCCAGTCGGAAGGACTTGAGGTTGGACCTAGTCTATGACTTGAGCATCGAGGTGCTGATTTGGTGAGTGGTGGCAATAGATGTACTGAGGGTTTGAAAACCCGTATTTGTACTATACAGTGCTATGCTGAGATGATACACGCGTCATGTGACGAGCGTGGTGGTATTGTGACTGGGGATTTGGACTTGATCCTTCCCGATTGATAAATTACTGTGTAAAGTGACTGAGACTAGGCTTATATCTATGTACTTGGGCTAGTAGCCATGTTTGGGGCCTTGTGCCGATCTGTAGAGTATTAGGAAGGCTGACTAATGGATGAGCTGTTAATGGTTCGACTCTTATCTAATATGTTGTGTAGCCCCGAGCTATGGGCGTGGTGAATATTTACCATATCTCTTAATTGGAAGGTAAAATGTCTTACGTGTAGTGGAACGAGTTTAAACTCAGGAAGACTAAAGTGATTATGCTATGTGTATCCTGGTGGAAGGTATTGTGCTGAAATGCTAAATTGAGAAGAAGTAGATGAGTTAATTCTCATGTGTAGTTGAAAGGTATTTGATAGGTGTTATGATGCGAGCAAGTGTAGCGCAGGTTCAAGTATAAATTGTGATAATATGATTCGTATAGTATTGAGATTTAATGTTGTTGAAATACATTGTGATATCTTGTTGAGTTGTAGATGTATTGTTAGAATGGTTTGATGATTCTCTGGCAGGTGGATAGGCCAATTTACAAAGGAAATTCTGCCGAAATTTTTGGAAAATTTGGTACTTAGAAAAGATTTTTGTCACCTAAAGAGTGGGCGTAACTGTTGTGAGTGATTGAATGCAAGAATTGCAAAAGAATTAATATTTCTGATGTTCAAACCTCCGCCGAAGCTTGGAAATGACTTGAGTTTAATCTAACTAGAACTTTGTTGCATCATTTGAGTAAGAAGGCTATGAGTGGCTAAAAGTGCTTTGATGTATGACTCCGAGCTAAGTTGGGGAGGTTGTTATTGATTAACCGATTGCACTGTCGTGTGTTGTGTTGGCTCTGTCTCTAGGTATGTTGGGAAATTTTGATAAAGGTTATGGTGCTTCATAGATATGAAGAAATACTAGAATGTTTGATGTATAGAAAAGAAAGATAGTTAATTGTATCCGTATGTAATCATGTTCTGCGGTGTCAGAGTTCTATTAAGGCCCGAGTGGTTCTGTTTAATAAGGGAGTTGAATTATAACTGGTTAAGGGTGAATGACGCCCGAGAATAGCCTTGCGGTGTTCAAGATTTACGCTTGCAACAGTCAGGTTCCTTAAGATTGTGTACGTGGCTAAAGACCGTGGTTTCGTTAGAAGAAATCAAGACTTTTGTTATGTTATGGGGATGATGAGATTCTTTGTATCCGTATTGAAAGGTAATGATAACAAATTCAAATCGCAGGAAGTTCTTCAAAACAAAGTATGGTAGAATGTGGTATTTCTGGGAAACAATTGAGAGAGTATTCAGTGGCCTATGGGTCTTAGACCGTATGGTTTTATGTACGAGTCTTGTGTGGTAACATGGGTTGAGGCATTGCGGTGCTACAGTAAAGACTAGTATTAAATTAAAGATGAATCAGAAAAGAAATTGGGTAAATGGATCAACTTGTTAATAAACCGAAACGGTATGAGAAGGAATACGATTAATTCCCGGTATATGTTTGAAGTAATGAGTCTCGCAGATATTGTGCAATAAAGCTTTTGAGTGCTGGCAGTTGTGTAACCCGATATGGGTATAAGGACTCAGTCCTGGCAGTTCAACTTATGCAATGTAATTGGGAGAAAGAGTTTATGATGTGTTTTATCATGGTTTGAAAATGAGTATATTCTTGTCGATATGCGAAGCGTGGAATATGTAATGATTTTTCTTCTATGTGGGATCATGAAGGTCCTTGACTAGTTGAGTGCGTCGATGTTTGCAGCGTAGGAGAGGGATAAAAATTCTCCATGTATCTTGGTGCAGTATGGTATTTGCGATGTGTTACGGAAAAGTTGATAATGGCATACTCAAGGCTTTGATAATTGTTCATAATATATGGGAAGTCATTAAAATCCTCAAGCAGCATGGGCAGTTGCAGATAATCTGAGAATCAATCTTCCTGGTGATTTAGGAGAATGGTACTGCTATACTAGTATTTCGGCAGAGTCTATGGTCAAAAGGGCCAGGTAAAATAAACTGATAATATCTAGCGGTGTGGTGATATACTCTCGTTGGATCGACTGTAATAATTGAGTCGTTGATGAAATAGTGAAATTTATGAATGGCTTTCGTGGTATGAATGGACGCTTGATGTGCGTTATGTATTCGTACGGTGAAGTACGGAATCAAGGCATAGTGATTCATGTGTTATATATGTGTTGGAGACTTGAAGTTCTCGTAAATTCGCCTATGCAGTGGTTGTATATCGTGTGTATCGGCACCGTTTAGTGATTATTGGAAATCGAAAGCTCTAGTGGCTCTCTCTCAACTTGATATGACTAATTTGGATTATGATACTTGATTGCTGACTGGTCGTCATTGGATCAGGTTGTCTAGACTAATGTGATATGGACTATGATGGTATGGCACAAATTGTGTAGCAGAGTGCATCAGAGTATGCTCTAGAGGGATAATTGTACCTTAGGACCAGCGGACGGCTGGTAGGTATTTCTTTGTCAGTTGGGCCTTCGTGGCGGATATCAGTGCAGAGGTTTCTACCATGGATTTAGTTCATGTATTGGGGAACTTTGTCTGACGCGTTTCATGTGTCTGAGCTTGAGGCTATATATGTTTACTGTAATGAGCAATTCGACTCGATGTGCATTTCTTTTGCGAGGGTATGGTATCTGGATCGGGTGGCACGCTGCCACGGGTATGCCATTGGAGCGGGTTGCACGCAGCAACAGTGTAATGCAAAAATAGAGTTAGTTATATGTTACCTGGTATACAATACCTCCTGGCTTCTGAGGAAAAGTTCGTATTGAGTATCGCTCGGCGAATGGCACATCGGTTGTGTCCTTTCGGGATTTGATTGCATACGTTAATTGTTTCACCGTGGGTGAGGTTGATTGCTTGGGTCCAAGACCTAGATCTGCGCGTGGCTAACTGTTTTGAGTTTGGTGGCTTGACGTGCTTCTTGAGTAATAGTATTTGGATAGAATCACGAATCGTGGCACGACCACGTGATGTTATGACCTCTCGAGGAGGATTCAGGTACTCTATTTCTATAATACGAGACGCGATCTCAGTTCTATGTTATGATGGCACAGAGGAATTGAATTGCTGCTCTTTTGCTGGAGACGGTTGTCATGATTTGAGCTATCATGATTCGAGTGTGTTCAGACGTTTCTATTGGAGCCTATGTTGTGCTCGTCGCGGCTTAGGCCGGTATTGAGGTGTCATATCACTAGTGCGGTGTGTTATAATCGAAATGATCATTTGAGTCAATAATGAGTGTGAGCATGTATGATTTCAGTTGGTTAGAAGGGTAATATCGAGATTTGGCTTTGAATTCTATTGTAGTATCAATTAAAAGGGAAATGGATTCATGAATGGTTGACCTGAGAGATGGGTTCGATATATCGCGTGTGCGGTTGTCGTGGGCAGGATATGAAGGTGTTGGAATAAGACTCTATCTAATGAGAAAGGTTCTTTCTGCTAGTATTTGGTTATTGTGGCCAGTTGTTGTGATTAGAGAACTATCGTCTCGAGTGATTGAGTTGTTTGATACATCATGTGATCTCACCCGGAGTGGCGAGTTTGGCTATTACAGAGGGATCGTGTGTACTCTGAGTATAGGCATATGATTAGCAATTGATATACGACTTCGGAAAGTGCAGTGTGGTTTATGGTTCAGGTGGTCTGTGAGATTTCAGCTATATGGTGTTTTCGGACTTATGAGAGATAGGGTGACGTGTGATCGCCCGAATATATGCTTGGTAAGGTCATTCAGCTATTGGGTTGCTTCTAGTACAACTCTGGGTCCGCTCGAGGACGAGCGTTTATTTAAGTTGGGGAGAATGTGATGACCCGGCCCGTTGTCACGGGAATTACCACCCCATTATGTTGCAATTACATGTTTTATGTTTTTTTATATCAGTGTTAGATTCTATCGGGTGAGTTATGAGTGAATTGGATTGAAAATGAGGCATATAGCCTTTTTGAAGGAAACTTGAACATTGAAAGTCAACCCAGAGTTGACTATTTGGTTAGAGGGCTCGGAATCGGATTCTGATGATTTGGTTAGTTTCGGGAGGTGATTTGTGACTTAGACGAGCGATCGGAATTGAATTTGGAGGTCCGGTGTAGAAATATGCTTGAATTGGCTAAGGTTGAATTTTGGCGAAATTCGAACGGTAGGTGAGATTTTGAACTGGGAGTCGGAATGGAATTCCGACAGTTGCAGTAGGTCCGTTAGAAGATTTTGGATGTGCCTGCAAAATTTCAGGTCATTCGGACGTCGTTTGGTCGGGTTTTTGATTGGATGTTAGTTTCGGAAATTTTGAAGAAACTTAGGCTTGAATCCGTGTGTAATTGGTGATTTTGATGTTAGGATGGTGTTTTTATGCTTGGAATAAGTTCGTATCGTGTTTTGGAGTATGTTGGTGGTTTTCGTTGGGGTCCGGGGGCCTCGGGGTGAATCCGGACCATCATCCGGCACTTTTGGAACTTAAAAATCTGCAGAAAAATTGCAGATCACTGGGCAAAATCCAAGCCTTCGCGTTCGCGTGGCATGGGCCGCGTTCGCGAAGGCCGGGCGAGTCAAGCATCGCGATCGCGAGACAGGTTACCGCGTTCGCGTAGGTCAAGATTCTTGAGCTTCACGATCGCGTTCAGGATGTCGCGTTCGCGTAGGTTTGTCAGGGTGTGCATCGCGTTCGCGTGAGGGTTATCGCAAATGCGTAGAAGGAAAATCAGACGGCTGGGAGCTAGTACACCGCGAACGCGTTGGGGAGGTCGCGTTCGCGAAGGTCAATCCGGAGTTGGGCATCGTGAACGCGTGGCAAGGAACGCGAACGCGTAGAAGAAAAGTCCCAGGCAGTGAATTAAAACCAGAAACATTTCACATACGGGTTTCATTTCATAACCCCCATTGTTGAGCTCTAGAGTGAGAAAGTGACGGGAAATAGATGAGAGATCATCGGGATATTGTCGGAGGTAAGTTTCGTGGTTTAATTACACGCTTTTATCATGAAATCGTGGATTATTTCTATGAAAATGGAGGATTAAATGTGGGTTTGAGCCCTAGGCCTAAAATTGAAGAAAAACACTTATTTGAGTGGGCAAATGGAGTTCGATTTTTGTAAATTTTATATGCCTAGACTCGTATCGAGATGAGGATTCCGAATATGTGACTTTTGTAATTTTTCGAGAAGTGTACCGAAAGTCGGGTTTTGACAACTTTGGGAATTTTGATGTAAATTGAGTTGTATTGATTGGGTGTCGTCCCATTGGCCTAATTTGTTGTGTTTCTTCTGTATTTGATCAGATTCTACGAGTGCGGAGCTTGATTCTCGTGGCAAGGGCATTGCAGAGTAGTCGTCGCGTTGTATTGAGGTGAGTAATAGATGTGGGTGATGACCAGCGGGTTCGAAACCCCGATATACCACTTTGTGACGCTGTATAGCGGCGAGACACGTACTCTCTTGGGAGTGCGGGGTCGATTGTGATTTGGGGACTATGGCTTAGTCAGACCTGTTGATACTGTGTTATGATATTGGCTATTCTTGAGCCGTCGAACCTCCTTCTCGGATGGTTGCATACTATATTGTGATATTGGCTACTCTTGAGCCGTCGAACCTCCTTCTTGGACGGTTGAGTATACTTGTGGGCTGTGAGCCGGTTATTGGATCCCGCGAGGATCGTTATCATTGTCTTGTGATATTGACATGCTAGTTTACTACCAGTCCGTAGCTATTTCTGTTATCATTCTATTTCCAACCTCTGGAACTTGATATTACTGTTTTCCAATCGAAAAATGATAAAAGAGTTTTCAAAACTACTTTTGAGCCTGTGAGGCTGTATTTGCATATTAGCTGACTGGTAGTGGATCGGGCTGCGCGCCGCAGCGGTATATATGTTGGATCGGACTGCACGCCGCAATGATATTGTGCTTGGGCTGTAGGAGCCCCTCCGGAGTCTGAACCCCCACAGTGAGCACGAGTACCCAAATTGGATCGGGCTACGCGCCGTAGCGATCATATCATGCATTGCATTGCATTTAGCTACATCTGCTAGCTGTTATACTGTGTTGCTGGTACTTGTAGGTACAGGTACAGTCGATATTGATTCTGTGACAAGGTATTTGATTACAGCTTTACATAGTGCTTTATTGCGGATTTCTTATCTGCGCTGTCTTACCCTTGTTTATTACCACTGAGTCTGGCAGTACTCATTTTACTCCATGCATCTTGGGTGCAGATCCAGGTACCTCTCAGTGGTGATCCAGTAGCTGTGCGAGGCAACATTGTGGATATTCGAGGTAGCTGCAGAGTCCGCAGGACCCGATATTCCTTCTTACTGTCTTTTGGTTCTGTATTGACATTTCTTTCCGCACTTGGTATTCTTGTAAACCTTTATACACTTATGTTCAGTAAAGGCTCATGACTCTTGACCCTTCGGTCTATGGGAGTTGGTGTATTATGGGATTTGGTTCCCCGTTTTCGTTATATGTATCGTTGTTGCTTCGTGAATTAATATGCTTAAATGGGCTAAAGAGAGCTTCTAGCTCCGTTGTTGTTATTGATTGGTCAGGCTGGCTTAGCAATGTGCTGGGCGCCATCACGACCGGATTTGGGGTCGTGACACTTTGCCAATTCAAGCTTAATTCTACACCGGTCATCACAAAAATATTCCGGACACACTCCTAAGTCCCAAATCACCTAACGAAGCTATCCGAACCATAAGATTTGCATTTCGAGTCCGATATCAAAATTTCCACTTCCGATCAAATTTTCTCAAAAACCTTCAATTTTCTATCTTTAGCCAAACGATTCCAAAATGACCTACGGACCTCCGAATTCACTTCCGATCACACTCCCAAATCCAGAATAACCATACGGAGCTACTCCTAGTCTCGGAATCCCAAACGGACATCAATAACACTAAAATACATTTAAGCCAAACTGATGCAATTTCTTCTAAAATGCTATCTTCCATAATATGCACCAAAATGCTCCCAGGTTATCCAAAACCTGATCCGGGCATATGCCCAAGTCCGAAATCATCATATGAACCTATTGGAACCTTTAGATCCCAATTCCGAGGTCGTATACTCAAAATTCCAATCCTAGTTCATTTCTTCAATTTTAAGCTTCGGAAATGAGAATTTTCATTTATATTTGACTCCAAACTTCTTGAATTTTAATTCTGACCATACACACAAGTCAATATACCAAAGATGAAGCTGCTCATGGCCTCAAACTGCTGAATGACGCACCGTACCTCAAAACAACCGGTTGGGTCATTACAAAAAGCTAAAATACCAATAATAAATAAACTTATAATAAATAAAGAAATACAGGATATAAGGGCAAAAAACCCAATTAAATATGTACATCTAGGAGGAACAGAAATATTAATAAAAGCATGGCTTAGAGAAGGGATAGATACACCAATAGAAATTTATCTAGCAGATGATAGAATTATACAACCTATAGAAAAAAGTATAATAAGTGCAGTACGAGGAAATTTGATATATCAAAAATTTAAGTTAATAATTAGTGCTAACTATTCAGTAGCGATAAATGATAAAAATATAGATAAATCACTTGTATTATACTGGAAAATGTCAGGAATAGAATTAACCCCAGGTAGTAAGATATTTACAGCAAGATGTAAAAATCTATATATATTAACAACTAAACATAAGATAATGGCAAGAAATAAAATAAACAAAATAAAGATAGAAAATCCTTTTGAAAGAATAGTTACAGTTATAGATAACAATGAATATAGTTATAATGAATTAGACATAGAAGAAGATTTAGACATAGTAAAAGAAAGATTAAGCACATAAAAAAGATTAAGTTTTGAAGTAGGACAAACATCATCAAATAAAACAAGCATATCAGATAAGGTAGGATATAAAATACCTAAACTTATAGAGCAATTACCAGGAGAAATAAAACATCATGATCATTACATAACAGGAGTAATGAATGGAAGAAAATACTTAATACTAATAAATACAGGACAAGAAGAAAACTATATAACAAGAGAATTAATCACAGAAGATGAGATACTAACTAGTGAAAAATTATACCCCGAATTACCTAAAAGAATGATAACTAGTGAAGAAATAGCAGAAAAAGAAATAATTATAGGAGGAATAATTATGATAATAAGATTTAAGATATACCAAGTAGATAAAAATATTATATTAGGAATAAAATGGCTAGAAAAAGTTAAACCATACAACTTAGATAATGAATAACTAATCATACATTATGAAAATAAGAAAGTAACAATAAAAAGAACTATATTATAAATATGAAAATACGTATATTAGTAAAAACAATAGTGGAAGTGTAACGACCCGGCCGGTCGTTTTAGAAAATTACGCCCCAATCCCCAATTTAACTGTTCTCTTAATTTCATTCCTGCTATTGTGGCTTGCCGGGAGAGTCGGTTATGATATTGGAGCATTTTGGGACACTTAGTCTCAAAATGAGGGCTTTAAAGTTAGAAAATGGTCCGTAATCGGAACAGTGTTAAGACGACCTCAGAACGGAAATTCGATGGTTCCATTAGCTCCGTTAGGTGATTTCAGTGTTGGGAGCGTGTTCTGAATGTATTTTGGAGGTCCGTAGCTCAATTAGGCTTGAAATGCCGAAGTATGAAATTTTGGCGAATCCGAACGATAGGTGAGATTTTGATCCGGGGGTCGGAATGGAATTCCGATAATTTCTGTAGCTTCGTTATGTGATTTTGGATATGTCCGCAAATTTTCAGGTCATTCGGACGTCGTTTGGTCGGGTTTTAGATCGAATGTGCAATCCGGAAAGTTTTAAGGAAATTAGGCTTGAATTCGATGTGAATTATGTGTTTCGATGTTGTTAGACGTGGTTTGAGGATTGGAACAAGTTCGAATAAGGTATTAGGATGTGTTGGTGTGTTTGGATGAGGTCCCGGGGGACTCGGGATGAATTCGGGATGAATTCGGGTGATTAAATGGCAAGAATCTTAAAAGTTGCAGCAGGCTGGTGCCTGCCTTCTGTAGTTTTTGCTTCTGCGGAGCTTGGACCGCAGAGGCGAGTCCGCAGAAGCGACGTTGGCTCCGCAAGAGCGAGTTCATGGGAGGCTAGCCTAGTTCGCAGGAGCGGAGCTCAGATCGCGGAGGCGGTCACGCGGGAGCGGAAAGCCTTCCGCAGGAGCGGGAGTGGACTGTTTGGTGGCCTTCCGTAGGAGCGGACTTTTGTCCGCATAAGCGAAGTCGCAGAAGTGACTGGGCTTCCGCAGAAGCGGCTTTTGAGTAAATGAGCAAGTGTCGCAGAAGCAACCATATGCCCGCAGAAGCGGAAATCGACCTGAGTTTAATGAGCAGTGAGGGTTAAAATTTCAGAAACATTTCCAACCATTGAGGGCTTGACTTTAGGGGCAATTTGGGCGATTTTGAAGTAGAATTCTAGAGGTTTCTTTAGGTAATCAGTTATGGACTCCAATTATGATTGTTGTTGATAATATTATGCAAGTTTTTCATGAAAATGGAGGAATTTGGGGTAATTAATGGGGGTATTCACCCTAGACCAAAACTTTAGAAAATCAAGGTTTTGAAAGGGAAAATGGAGTCCGAATTTGGTAATTCTTATATGCTTAGACTCGTATTGAGACAAGGGTTCCGAATATATAACTTTCGTGATTTTTCGATAAGCGTACCGAAAGTCGGGTTTTGGCAACTTATGGGTTTTGGTGTATTTTGAGTTGTTTGATTGGGTAATGCCCAATTGGCTTATTTTGATATGATTCTGTTGATTGTTATCAGATACTACACCTGTGGAGGCCGACATTCGCGGCAAGAGAGTTGTTTTTTAGCGGTTTTGTACCGGAGTTGAGGTAAGTGACTTGTCTAACCTCGTGTGGGGGAACTTTCACCCCTAGGATATTATGTGATAGTTTAAATGCCTTGTGCGCGAGGTGACGGGCGTGTACATGCGCTGGTGGTTGAACCCATACTTTACTTAAAAATGTTCGATGAGTGATACTCCTGTTTTTAGCTGTTAATTTGATATCCTTACCCGGAAGTAGATAGAAAAGCGTGATTAGGTAGTATTTCACTGTCTAGTTGCCTAATTGTCTTATTTGAACTTCTTGATAATTATTGGCACCATCTTTCGGTAAACTTATAGTTAAGCATATTATATTCTCTCTGTGTATTCCTTTATTTGCTGTGTTTGTGGACTGCGGGTTCGATTCCCGGAGATCCCAGAGCTGTGGGTTCGATTCCCGGAGACCTGGAGTGATATTGTTTGTGGACTGCGGGTTCGATTACCGGAGATCCGAGTTATTGAGATATGGACTGCGGGTTCGATTCCCGGAGATCTGAGTTATTGAGATATGGACTGCGAGTTCGATTCCCGAGATCCTGAGTTATTTGTAGGGACTGCGGGTTCGATTCCCGAGATCCCGAGTTATTTGTAGGGACTGTGGGTTCGATTCCCGGAGATCCTGAGTTATTGATATATTATTGAGACATGGACTGCGGGTTCGATTCCCAGAGACCCATGGGTACTGTCAATGGGACTGTGGGTTCAATTCCCACAGGTCCTGGACTTGTTAATTGAGTTAATTACTTGTTGTTAGCTTAATTGTAGACGGTTGCGGTAATCAGTTTATTGTTGTTATTTCAGAATTACTATCTTTTGAGCTGCTTATTATTGTTATTGTCTTTTTGTTATTGTTCTCTCAGTAGGGCCACGACCTTCCTCGTCACTACTCCATCGAGGTTAGGCTTGGCACTTACTGAGTACCGCCGTGGTGTACTCATGCTACTCTTCTGCACACTTTTGTTGTGTAGATCCAGGTACATCAGGACAGGCTCATACTAGGTGATTCCGCAGCTTTCGGGGAGACCTCGAGGTATGATCTGCTACGTCCGCGGATCTGGAGGCTTTCCTTCTATTCTGATAGTATTAGTTGACATTTTCCTTCATTTCGTTGTTAGATACTCTTTACACATAGAGCCACAGTTGTATATCCTCTTTTAGTCTGTGTTACCAGTGAGATTCCGGATCTTGGTAGTGTTTACACAGTATGTTGACGGATGTATGTGCCAAGCGGTACGGATTACATATCTTTTTATGCTATTTTTCCGCTGTTTCTTATTTAATTGTTCATAACTTGTATATTCCGCAACGTGTTAGGCTTACCTAGTCGTAGGAACTGGGTGCCATCACGACATGTTCACTATTGGTGAACTAGGGTCGTGACAAGTTGGTATCAGAGCTCTAGGTTCATAGGAGTCACGGGACACAGACCGGTTACTTAGAGTCTCGCTGATCGATACGGAGACGTCTGTATTTATCTACGAGGGGCTATGTAACTGTTTAGGAAACTCTTCATTTCTTTTGGATTCCTTGTCGTGCGACATATTTGGCATCAAAAATCTAAACTATTGCTTTCTATTCTCTCACAGATGGTGAGGACACGAGCTACTCGCGACGATCAGGTACCCGCGCCCCCTGTTGTCGCCGTCAGAGGCCGGGGCCAAGGTAGAGGATGAGGACGCGCCCGAGGTGCAGCCACAGCACCCGCGCGCGCTGCCGCTGAGGTGCTACAGGTAGACCAGGTTGGAGCGCAGGCACCTGGTACACCGACTACAGCTGCTACTACTCCAGCAGTATAGGAGACCCTGGCCCAGTTCATGAGAATGTATACCACTTTAGCTCAGGCAGGACTGCTTCCTCTCGTCGCAGCTACATCCCAGGCTGGGGGAGGGGCCCAAACTCCCACAGCCGTTACACCTGAGCAGCGTGTTCCAGTGGGACAGGCTCCAGAGATTTTGGTTATGCCTCCTGCCGCCCCAGCACAGGCCGGAGGTGGACCAGCTGCCTCCGAGGACGAGCAACGTAGATTGGAGAGGTTCAAGAAATATGACCCTCCAGTGTTTAGTGATTTGGCTTCAGATGATGCATTGGGTTTTCTGGAGGAGTGTCATCGTATTCTTCGTACTATGGGGATTGTGGAGACCGGCGGGGTTTCCTTCACTGCTTTTCAGTTTCGCGGGGCCGCTTATGATTGGTGGCGCACGTATGAGTTGGATAGTCCAGGGGAGTCTGCTTCATTGACCTGGACGCAGTTTTCAAATCTATGTTTGAGAGAGTTTGTTCCTCAGAGCCTTAGGGATTCGTGGCGCTTGGAGTTTGAGCGGTTGCGACTGGGCTCCATGTCAGTATTGGAGTATGCTATCAGTTTCACCCATCTTGCCAGACATGCACTGGCCTTGGTAGCCATAGTCCGGGAGAGGGTGCGGAGGTTTATTGAGGGCCTGATTCCGCCGATACGATCCAGCATAGACAAGGAGTTGGAGACAGATATATCCTATCAGAAGGCGGTGAGCATCGCCAGAAGGATCGAGAGTATGCTGCCTAGAGAGCGGGGAGAGAGGGAGGCCAAGAGGTCTCATGAGTCGGGCCATTTCTCTGGTGCCCGCACTTCAGCAATCGGTCGTTTTTGCAGGGGTTATTCCGGTCGTCCAGTTCACTCAGCTTTACCAGCAGCCGGTAGCACTCCAGCTCTTCCAGCACCTCAGGAGCCTTATTATGCTCCCCTCGTTTCCAGTGCACCTCCTGCGCGGGGTCCTTCCAGGGGTCAGACTAGTGGGGGTGAGGCCGGTTAGTCACAATCACCGTGTCCTCCCTAAGCTTGCTTTGGGTGCGGGGATACTCGCCATCTGGTTAGGGAGTGCCCCAGGCATAGGAGGGGAGCACCTCATCAGTCTTTGCAGCCTCAGCGTAGTTCTCAGGGCCAGCAGGCCATCATCCCAGCCCCAGCTGCCACTCCACCTGCCCAGCCATCCAGGGGCGGGGGTCAGGGTTCCAGAGGCCGCCCTCGAGAGGGGGGACAAGCCAGATTCTATGCTATTCCTGATCGCGCTGCGGCTGTTGCATCTGACTCCGTTATCACGGGTATTATTATGGTTAGTCACAGGGAGGCATCGGTTCTATTCGACCCTGGTTCCACTTTTTCATATGTGTCTTCTTACTTTGCTTCTCATCTGGGTGTGCCTCGGGATTCTTTGAGTGCCCCCATTTATGTTTCCACTCCGGTGGGTGATTCTTTGGTCGTGGACCGTGTATATCGGTCGTGTTTGGTTACCATTTGTGATTTTGAGACCAGAGCGGATCTATTGTTGCTCGGGATGGTCGATTTTAAAATTATTCTGGGCATGGACTGGTTGTCGCCCCATTATGCTATTCTTGATTGCCACGCCAAGACCGTGATGCTGGCTATGCCAGGCATTCCACGTATTGAGTGGAGTGGTACCCTAGATCACACCCCCAGCCGTGTTATTTCTTTTCTCAGAGCTCGGCGTATGGTTGAGAAGGGGTGTGCTGCTTATCTAGCCTATGTGCGGGACGTCGGTATTGACACTCCCTCTATTGATTCTGTTTCTGTGGTACGTGACTTTGCTGATGTATTTCCAGCCGATCTTCCGGGCATGCCGCCCGACAGAGATATTGATTTTGCTATTGACGGCACTCAGCCCATTTCTATTCCACCGTACCGTATGGCTCCTCCTGAGTTGAAGGAATTGAAGGATCAGTTACAGGAGTTATTGGGTAAGGGTTTCATTCGACCCAGTGTTTCGCCTTGGGGTGCTCCCGTATTGTTTGTGAAGAAAAAGGACGGTTCTATGCGTATGTGTATTGACTATCGTCAGGCTGAACAAGGTTACAGTGAAGAACCGGTATCCTTTGCCTCGTATTGATGATTTATTTGACCAGTTACAGGGCGCACATGTGTTTTCTAAGATTGATTTGCGCTCTGGGTATCACCAGCTGAAGATTCGGGAGCCAGATATCCCGAAGACTGCCTTCAGGACCCGGTATGGTCACTATGAGTTCCTCGTGATGTCTTTTGGGTCGACTAATGCCCCAGCAGCATTTATGCATTTGATGCACAGTGTGTTCAGGCCTTATCTGGACTCGTTCGTGATTGTCTTCATTGATGATATTCTAGTATATTCTCGGAGCCGGGAAGAGCACGAGCGGCATTTGAGGACAGTGCTTCAGATTCTGAGGGAGAAGCAACTATATGCCAAGTTCTCTAAATGTGAATTCTGGTTGAGTTCAGTGGCATTTTTGGGCCACGTGGTGTCGAGTGATGGTATTCGAGTAGATTCGAGGAAGGTGGAGGCCGTGTAGAGTTGGCCCAGACCCTCCTCCGCTACTGAGATTCGCAGTTTCCTTGGTTTGGCGAGCTATTACCGTCGTTTCGTAGAGGGGTTCTCTTCGATTGCAGCACCTATGACTAGATTGACCCAAAAGGGTGCCCCTTTTCAGTGGACAGACGAGTGTGAGGCGAGCTTTCGGAAGCTCAAGACAGCTTTGACTTCGGCCCCTATATTGATGTTGCCTACAGGTTCGGGGTCCTATACTCTATATTGTGATGCCTCACGAGTTGGACTCGGTGCGGTATTGATGCAGGACGATAAGGTGATTGCCTACGCGTCGAGACAGCTGAAGGTGCATGAGAAGAATTACCATGTTCATAATCTGGAGCTAGTTGCCATTGTTCACGCCTTGAAGATTTGGCGTCATTACTTATATGGCGTTCCTTGTGAGATCTACACTGATCACCGGAGCTTGCAGCACTTGCTTAAGCAGAAGGACCTGAATATGCGTCAGAGGAGATGGTTGGAGCTACCGAAGGACTATGATATTACTATTCTCTATCATCCGGGCAAGGCTAATGTGGTTGCCGATGCCTTGAGTCGTCGGGCAGAGAGTTTGGGGAGTTTGGCGTATCTACCAGCTTCGGAGAGGCCTATGGCGATGGATGTTCAGGCTCTAGCCAGGCAGTTTGTTAGATTGGATCTTTCGGAGCCCAGCCGGATTCTGGCATGTATGGTTTCTCGGTCTTCTCTATTTGACCGCATCAGGGAGCGTCAGTTCGACGACCCTCATTTGCTTGTCCTTCGGGATAGAGTTCGGCGTGGTGATGCTCGAGATGTTACCATCGGGGATGATGGAGTTATGAGGATGCAGGGGCGTATCTGTGTGCCCAATGTAGATGATCTTCGAGAGCTGATTCTAGCAGAGGCCCATAGATCGCGGTATTCCATCCATCCGGGAGCCGCGAAGATGTATCAGGACTTGAAACAGCATTACTGGTGGAGGCGGATGAAAAGGGATATAGTTGATTATGTTTCTAGATGCCTCAACTGCCAGCATGTGAAGTATGAGCATCAGCGTCCGGGTGGATTGATGCAGCAGATTGAGATTCCCGAGTGGAAATGGGAGCGCATTACCATGGACTTTGTATCCGGACTTCCACGGACGGTTAGGAAGTTTGATTCCATTTGGGTCATTGTGGATCGGCTGACCAAGTCCGCCCATTTTATACCGGTGAGCACTACTTATTCGTCGGAGCGACTGGCGGAGATCTATATCAGGGAGATAGTTCGGCTGCATGGTATTCCAGTTTCCATCATTTCGGATAGAGGCACTCGGTTCACTTCACGGTTCTGGAGAGCCGTACAGCAGGAGTTGGGTACTCGGGTGGAGGTGAGCACAGCGTTTCATCCCCAGACTGATGGCCAGTCCGAGCGCACTCTTCAGATTTTGGAGGATATGCTCCGTGCGTGCGTGATTGAGTTTGGAGGTTCATGGGATCACTTCTTGCCACTGACGGAGTTTGCTTATAACAACAACTACCAGTCTAGTATTCAGATGGCACCGTTTGAGGCCCTATATGGTAGGAGGTGCAGGTCTCCCGTGGGTTGGTTTGAGCCGGGCGAGGCCAGGTTGCTAGGTACCGATATGGTTCGGGATGCTATGGACAAGGTCAAGGTGATTCAGGACAAACTTCGTGCAGCCCAGTCTAGACAGAAGAGTTATGCGGACAAGAAGGTTTGTGATGTGGCTTTTATGGTTGGCGAGCGGGTTCTGCTTCTACTCACCTCTAGCCGACTGTAGATTTGTCCGCGATGCCTTTTCCTTTGAAATTCGCTCCCTCGTGCGTAGAATCTAGTCAAACAACAATAATTATATCAAATACGGGTCAAAGAATCATAACCCATTTCAATTTACATGAAATTCGCATAAATACACTAAGTTGGTAAAACACGACCCCGGGCCCACTACTCGGAAAATTCCGAAATTAGTACCAACGCGATCCTCGTCTCGCCACGAGTCTGTGCATATAAAATTTATCGAAATCGGAGTTCGATTGGCCTTTCAAAACCCAAATTTTCGTTTTCATTTCTAGGCCACAATCCTTCACAATTTCTACCCAAATTCATGAAGATTGATGTTAATTCTACCATAAAATTATATTTTTGAGTCAAGAATCTTACCTCCGATGTTTACCCGGTGAAATCCCCTCTTGAAGCTCTCCAAAATCATCCAAACGAAATGAAATTCATGAAAGAAATAACCCAATTTTGTGTAATAAAGAATTTGTCTGTGCTTCGTCGGGTTGTACCCTGCACCTGCGCTGTACAAGTTGGACATCCTATTGCTCCAGCAGTCATTTTCCGTCGATCATAACTTCTAGTACAGATGTCCAAATTACGAGTTCTTTATCATTCTGCACACTAGACACGATGTGCTACAACTTTCATGTTTAGCACTTTTTATGATTCCCTATAGATTACAAGATATCAGCTCTCAAAGTAGCCAAAAATTGCTGAAAATCTGCTGCAATTAGTGCAGCAATCAGCTGCTCACTTTGGCTCTAAATGGTCCGTTTGGACCCCCGAATTCATCCCGAGGCCCCCGGGCCCCCAACGAAAACCACCAACATACTCCATAACACGATGCAAACTTGTTGCAATCATAAAAACACGCCCTTAAACACGGTAAACATCGAATCCAAGCAAATTCAAGCCTAAGTTTTCATTTAAACTTCCGCAACCAACATTCGATCAAAAACCCGACCAAACGACCTCCGAATGACCTGAAATTTTGCAGGCACATCCAAAATCACCTAACGGAGCTACTGCATTTGTCGGAATTCCATTCCGACTCCCGGATCAAAATCTCACCTATCGATCGGATTCCGCCAAAATTCCAACTTCGCCAAAATAGGCTAACTTCTTCGCCGGACTTCCAAAATTACTTTCGATTGCGCTCCTAAGTCTTAATTCATCCCCCGAAACTAACTGAATCATCGGAATTCAGCTCCGAGCCCTCTAACTCATAAGTCAACGTTGGGTTGACTTTTCCAACTTAAGCTTTTCTTAAAGAGATTAATTGTCTCATTTCCTACCAAAATCGATCCGAATTGACTCAAAGTTTGCACACAAGTCACATTCGACATTACGGACTTGATCCAACTTTCGAAATCGCATTCCGACCCCGATATCAAAATTTTCACTTCCGGTCGAATTTTCTAAACCTTCAAATTCCTATATTTAGCCAAATGTCTAGAAAATGACCTCCGGACATCCGAATTCACTTCCGATCGCGTTCCCAACTCCAAAATCACCATACGGATCTATTCCCATACTCGAAATCCCAATTGGACATCTATAACTCTAAAATGCCTTCCAACCCAACTTTATGAAATTCTTCTAAAATACTAACTTCCACCATATACGCCGAAATGCTCACAGGTTATCAAAAACCAAATCCGGACATACGCCCAAGTTCAAAATAATCATACGAGAATGCTGAAACTTTTAGATCCCCATTCCGAGGTCATTTACTCAAAATTCCAATCCTAGTTCATTTCTTCAACTTTAAGCTTTCAAAATAAGAATTTTCATTTAGATTTGACTCCAAACTTCCTGAATTTTAATTCTGACCATACACACAAGTCAATATACCTGAGATGAAGCTGTTCATGGCCTCAATTTGCTGAATGACGCGTCGGAGCTCAAAACGGCCGATCGGGTCGTTACATTAGGATGGTGTTTTTATGATTGGAACTAGTTCGTATCGTGTTTTGGGGTATGTTGGAGGTTTTCGTTGGGGTTCCGGGGGCCTCGGGGTGAATCCGGACCATCATCCGTGTCACGACCCCAAATCCGGTCGTGATGGCGCCCAGCACACTGCTAGGCCAGCCCGACCAATCAACAATAATCACGGAGCCATGAGCTCACTTTATCCAATTTAAGCACAACAGTAATAGATATATTAAAGACAGGGAACCAAGTCCCAACATGTGCCAACTTCCAAAGACCGAAGGGTCAAGAGTCATGAGCCTCTACATAGTATAAAAAGTGTAAATAGTGAATATAACTGAGCACAAGTGTGGGATGGTCAGAACAAAAATATAGAGAAACTGGAGAATCAGGTCCTGCGAACGCTGGCAGCTACCTCGACTGTCCAAAAGCACTCCTGAGCCGCAATAGAATCAGCTCCACTGTGATGTACCTGGATCTACACACAAGGTGCAGGGAGTCGAGTGTGAGTACTTCCAACTCAGCCGTAATAAAAGTAAATAATGCTGAAGGGAAGAAAACCACGATAGACACTATCTCATGCTACACAATACAGAACTATCTTTTTATTCCTTTCAAACATATGTGAGTAGATTATTTAGAAATCTCAATTTTTAGCTACTTTATTTCATAATAATATGCCAATACCTGGATACAATCTCAAGCAGTGTAAGTCCGCACTCAAATCAGCCTCTCGGGCTCAGCACTCCTTATCAATTTACACCAGGAGATCTGGTCAATAAGGCAACTAATGCATGTGTGCCGGTAATGTATGAGTGCTAAATGTTATGCCACGTAGTACACGTAAACCAATGTATGTATGCCATGCAATGCATATGACCGCTACGGCGTGTAGCCCGATCCAATTTGGGTACCCGTGCTCACTGTGGGGGTTCGGACTCCGGAGGGGCTCCTACCGCCCAAGCACAATATTAATATCACACCTGCTGCGGCGCGCAGCCCGATCCGTATACCACTTCGGCGTGCAGTCTGATCCATGCATGTGTATGCATATGCTCACATAAAATGTCATGCCCTAACATATGGCCCTCGGCCCCCATCACTCTAACAAATAATCAAGAAAGCCCTACGGGCAACAATATCATATTAGCTCACAGCTAAAAAATGTTATTAAGACCTTGTTCAAGTTTTTCATAACCTTATAAAAATGTTGAATAGCAAAATACCATTTTAAACCTTAAATTTAGAATAAAATATGCACAGTGTTATCAAAACAGTGATACCTATCCCTGAAGGATTCAAATAATTGGCACGAAGCCCAAACATGATAATTAGTCCAATTCATTTCGACAATTAGGTGTTATTATTTATTACGGGGGACGGACCAAGTCACAATCCCCAATGGTACTCTACCCCGCGCCCGTTATCCGGCGTGCAAGTCACCTCGACACAGCACTAAGATGTGCAAGTCCGGGGTTTACTAACCCTCAGGACATCATTTACAAGTATTACCCACCTCGAACCGACGAAAGCTCATGCCCGTGACGCCTTAGCTCCTCGAACCGGCATCCACGTACGTCAAAACTAGCACAAATCAGCACAAATATATCAAAATAGGCTAATGGAACATCACCCAATCGAAAGAACTCGAAAAATATCGAAAATCACGAAATTTGCAAAACCCGAGCCCCGGGCCCACATCTCGAAAAATTTCAAAATTCATATTTCCAGAATCCTCGTCTCGCCACGAGTCCATACATATAAAATTTACCAAAATCGGAGTTCGATTGTCCTTTCAAAACCCAAATTTTCGTTTTCAATATCTAGGCCACAATCCTTCACAATTTCTACCCAAATTCATGAAGATTGATGTTAATTCTACCATAAAATGATGTTTTTGAGTCAAGAAACTTACCTCCGATGAATACCCGATGATTTCCCAGCGTTTTCCCGTGATTTCTTCTCTCTAGGGCTCAAAAATGGTGTTTTGGGGTGTGAAACCCGCGAGCCCTCTGTTCTGCAATTAAACTCACTGCCTGGGACTTTAACTCTACGCGTTCGCGATGTCCCTCACGCGAACGCGATGGCCTGATCGATTACTTCATCGCGAACGCGACGACCTATCACGCGTCCGCGAAGTTCATTTCCCCCAGCCACCGGATTTCTTCTACGCGAACGCGTAGTTCCTCACGCGAACGCGAGGCTTCACCTGATTCTCCTTCGCGAACGCAGCCCACTCTCACGCGAACACGTTGCATTGGCCTATCTGGCCTTCGTGAACGCGGGCCTTGCCCTCGCGAACGCGAAGGCTAAAATCCTGCCCAGAGATCTGCAATTTATAGCAGACTTTGCCAAGTTCAAAATGCCCGGATGATGGTCCGGATTCACCCCGAGGCCCCCAGGACCCCAACAAAAACCACCAACATACTCCAAAATATGATACGAACTTGTTCCAAGCATAAGAACAACATCTTAAACATCAAAATCACCAATTACACACGGATTCAAGCCTAAGTTTCTTCAAAACTTCCAAATTACACATTCCATCAAAAACCCGACCAAACGATGTCCGAATGACCTGAAATTTTGCAGGCACATCCAAAATCAGGGAACGGAGCTACTGCAACTGTCGGAATTCCATTCTGAATCCCGGATCAGAATATCACCTATCGATCGGATTTCGCCAATATTCAACCTTAGCCAATTCAAGCCTATTTCTACACCGGATCTCCAAATTCAATTCCGATTGCTCTCCTAAGTCATAAATGACCCCTTGAAACTAGTCGAATCATCAGAATTCGATTCCGAGCACTCTAACTCGATAGTCAACTCTAGGTTGACTTTCCATATTCAAACTTCCTTCAAACATGCTATTTGCTTCATTTTCAATTCAATTCACTCCTAACTTACCCGATAGGCTCTAACACTGATATAATTGCATGAAACATGTAATTGAAACATTGGTAAATTCCCGTAACGACGGGCCGGGTTGTTACAATCCGGTATTTGGAAGCAAGAAATGGTCTGCTGTAAATTGCAGATCACTGGGCGAAATTTTAGCCTTCGCGTTCGCGAAGGCTATGCCGCGTTCGCGTAGGCTGGGGCCAAGTGGCTATCGCATTCACGAGGGATGGTAACGCGTTCGCGTATGAGGGAGTTGGAACGCATCGCGTTCGCGTGGAGTAAGGTCGCGATCACGTATGAGGAAAAGGCAAGGCATCGCGTTCGCGTGGATTGGGACGAGTTCGCGTAGAGTAAAAGTCTGGAGGCTGGGAAGTTGACCTACGCGGACGCGTGACTTCACGTCGCGTTCGCGATGAAGGACTGGAATAAGGCATCGTATTCGCGTGAGAGGCGTCGCGAACGCGATGAAGAAATTTGACTGTCAGTGAGTTTAATTACAGAACAGAACCAGTCGCGGGTTTCATACCCCAAAACGCCATTTTTGAGTTCTAGAGAGAGAGACTCACGGGAATTACTGGGAATTCATCGAGGATTCGTTGGAGGTAAGTTTTGTGGCTTAATTGCATCATTTTAACATGAAATCCTTGGTTAATTTTCTGTAAATGGGGGGATTAAAGGTGGATTTGAGCCCTAGGCCTAAATTGAAGAAAATTACTGATTTGAGTGGGCAAATGGAGTCCGATTTTGGTAAATTTTATATGCCTAGACTCGTATCGAGATGAGGATTCCGAATATGTGACTTTCGTAATTTTTCGAGAAGTGTACCGAAAGTCGGGTTTTGGCAACTTTGTAATTTTTGGTGGAAATCGAGTTGTATTGATTGGGTGTCATCCCATTGGCCTAATTTATTGTATTTCTACTGTATTTGATCAGACTCTACGCGTGCGGAGCTTGATTCTCGTGGTAAGGGCATCGCGGAGTAGTCGTCGCACTGTATTGAGGTGAGTAATAGATGTGGGTGATGACCAGCGGGTTCGAAACCCCGGTATACCACTTTGTGACGCTATATAGCGGCGAGACACGTACTCTCATGTGAGTGCGGGGTCGATTGTGATTGGGGACTATGGCTTAGTCCGACTTGTTAGCACTGTGTTATGACATTGGCTATTCTTGAGCCGTCGAACCTCCTTCTCGGATGGTTGCGTACTATATATTGTGATATTGGCCACTCCCGAGCCGAGGAACCCCCTTCTTGGGAGGTTGAGTATACTTGTGGGCCATGAGCCAGTTATTGGATCCCGCGAGGATCGTTATCATTGTCTTATCATATTGACATGTTAGTTACTACCAGTCCGTAGCTATCTCTGTTATCATGCTATTTCCAATCTCTAGAACTTGATATTACTGTTTTCAACTGAAAAATGATAAAAGATGTCTTCAAAAATACTTTTGAGCCTGCGAGGCTGTATTTGCATATTAGCTGACTAGTAGTGGATCGGGCTGCACACCGCAGCGGTACATATGTTGGATCGGACTACACGCCACAGTGATATTGTGCTTGGGCTGTAGGAGCCCCTCCGGAGTCTGAACCCCCACAGTGAGCACGGGTACCCAAATTGGATCCGGCTACGCGCCGTAGCGGTCATATCATGCATTGCATTGCATTTAGCTACATCTGCTAGCTGTTATACTGTTTTGCTGATACTGGTTGGTACGTGTACAGTTGATATCGATTCCGTGACAGGGTATTTGATTACAGCTTTACCTAGTGCTTTATTGCGGATTTCTTATTTGCGCTGTCTTACCCCTGTTTATTACCACTAAGTCTGGCAGTACTCATTTTACTCCCTGCACCTTGTGTGCAGATCCAGGTACCTCTCAGCAGTGATCCAGTAGCTGTGCGAGGCGACATATGTGGGATATACGAGGTAGCTGCATAGTCCGCAGGACCCGATATTCCTTCTTACTGTCTTTGACTTTGTATTGATGTTTCTTTCCGTACTTGGTATCTTGTAAACTATTATACACTTTCATTAGAGGCTCATGACTCTTGACCCTTCGGTCTATGGGAGTTGGTATATTTTGGGACTTGGTTCCCCATTTTCATTATATGTATCGCTGTTGCTTCGTGATTTGATATGCTTAAATGGGCTAAAGAGAGCTTCTAGCTCCGTTATTGTTATTGATTGGTCGGGCTGGCTTAGCAATGTGCTGGGCGCCATCACGACCGGATTTGGGGTCGTGACAAGTTGGTATCAGAGCCTAGGTTACTAGGCCTCATGAGTCTTGAGCCGGTTGGTAGAGTTTTGTGGATTGGTATGGGGACGCCTGTACTTATCCTCGGGAGGCTGCGAACCTTTAGGAAACACTTCACTTTTCTTGAACTCTGTCGTGCGATCTTGTTGTTCCGAGAACTAAACTTCTATATTCTATTCTCTCGCAGATGGCGAGAACGCGAGCATCGGGACGAGGTGGACGACCTCCATTGCCACCTGTTAGAGGCCGTGGGCGCGGTTATGCTAGAGGTAGCGGTAGGGCAGCTGAGGCAGTGCCAGCTGACCCGCCCGTTGTACCAGTTCAGGAGCAGCCCCCAGTGGATGATGCTCCAGCAGCCCCAGTTCAGGGCCAGACTGTATCTATTGCTATTCCTGGTCTTCAGGAGACTCTCGCTCATATATTATCAGTGTGTTCCGGTTTGGCTCAGGTAGTTTCAGCTACTGCTACTGCAGCGACATCTCAGACAGGGGGTGGTCAGCAGACCCTTGCAGCTTGCACACCTGACCCGATTGTTCAGGGACTTCAGACGCTAGAGGCGGTCCCCGCTCAGGTGGTTGCACTGGTTATTCCACCAGCTCCAGCTCTAGAGCATATGGTTCAGGTTATGCCCGACGACGAGCAGCGTCATCTTGAGAGGTTTGGTAGACTTCAGCCACCCCATTTCAGTGGCGTTGAGGGCGAGGATGCCCAGGGTTTCTTGGACAAGTGTCAGAGGATGTTGCGGACGGCTGGTATTCTTGAGTCCAGCGGAGTTTCATTTACTACCTTTCAGTTCACTGGTCCCGCATTTGATTGGTGGGAAGAGTTTGAAAGGCGTAGGCCTGCAGGAGCAGCACCTCTCACATGGCAGCAGTTCTCTACTCTCTTTCTAGAGAAATATGTACCTCAGTCTCGTCGCGAGGAGCTACGTCGCCAGTTCGAGTGGTTGGTTCAGGGCGACATGTCAGTGACTCAGTATGAGCTTAGATTCACACAGTTGGCTAGGCATGCCACATGGATGATCCCTACTGATAGGGAGAGGATCAGGAGGTTCATTGATGGCCTCAACTACTCTATCCGCATTCTTATGACCAGAGAGAGAGTTTTGTCATCATCATTTGAGCAGGTTGTTGATATGGCACGCTCCATTGAGGCGGATCGTCGCCGAGAGAGAGAGGAGCGAGAGGCCAAGAGGCCTCGTGGTTCTGGCAGTTTCAGTGGTGCTCCATCTAGAGGGCATTCCCAGCAGAGCAGAGGTCGCTCATCTAGACCTTCTCATTCAGGCCGCCCAGAGCAGAGCGGAGGTTCTTATGGTCGTGGTCGACAGGGGTTTCAGCAGGGTCAGTCATCACTTAGTGCCCTCCCAGCCCAGAGTGCGGCACCTACTTCTTCGGCCCGGGGTTCTTCTCGCGGCGAGGGGTTCCCTTCGGTCCCCTTCTCCAGCACCAGGTGCATGTTATGAGTGTGGTGAGTTTGGCCACATGAGGAGACAGTGCCCTCGACTCCGTAGGGACAGGACTCAGCAGAGGGATCAACCCTCTTCTTCAGCACCATCTCAGGCTAGTAGAGGTGGAGGTCAGCCTTCTCGTGGTCGCCCCAGAGGCGAGAAGAGATCTGGTGGAGGCCAGGCACGATTCAATGCACTCCCTGATAGGCGTGATGCGGTTGCCTCCGATGCGGTGATTACAGGTATCATTTCTGTCTGTCACAGAGATGCCTCTATTCTATTTGATCCAGGGTCCACATATTCTTACGTGTCCTCTTATTTTGCACATAATTTGGGTGCGACTCGTGGTAGTCTTGATTTACCTGTTCATGTATCCACCCCCGTGGGTGATACGATTGTTGTGGATCACGTCTATAGATCCTGTGTCATATCTATTGGGGGTCTGGAGACCCAGGCAGATTTGTTATTGTTGGGGATGGTAGACTTTGATGTTATATTGGGTATGGACTGGTTGTCTCCGTACCACGCTATATTGGACTGTCATGCTAACACAATTACGTTGGCCATTCCTGGTATTTCTCAGAATTGAGTGGCGGGGTTCGACCGATTTCGTCCCTAGCCGTGTCATTTCGTTCTTAAAAGCTCGGAAGATGGTCGAAAAAGGGTGTTTATCATACTTGGCTTTTGTGAGAGATGTGGGAGCTGAGTCTCCTAGCATTGATTCTGTACCTATTGTGAGGGACTTCCGAGATGTATTCCCCTCAGACCTGTCGGGCATGCCGCCGGACAGGGATATTGATTTTGGCATTGACATGGTGCCGGGCACTCAGCCTATATCCATTCCTCCTTATCGGATGGCACCAGCTGAGTTGAAAGAGCTGAAAGAGCAGCTTTAGGAGCTTCTGGATAAGGGTTTCATCCATCCTAGTGTGTCCTCGTGGGGTGCACCGGTGTTACTTGTTAAAAAGAAAGATGGTTCCATACGAATATGTATTGATTATAGGCAATTTGAACAAAGTAACAGTGAAGAACAAGTACCCTCTACCGCGCATAGGTGATTTGTTTGATCAGTTACAAGGTGTGAGGGTGTTTTCTAAGATCGATCTTCGTTTAGGCTATCATCAGCTGAAGATCAGGGACTCGGATATTATGAAGACTGCATTCAGGACCCGATATGGTCATTATGAGTTTCTTGTGATGTCGTTTTGGCTGACCAACGCCCTAGCAGCATTTATGCATCTGATGAACAATGTGTTCAGGCCCTATTTGGATTCATTTGTGATTGTGTTCATTGATGACATTCTAGTCTACTCCCGTAGTCAGGAGGAGCATGCTCAGCATTTGAGTATTGTGTTGCAGAGATTGAGGGAGGAGAAGCTATATGCTAAATTCTCCAAGTGCGAGTTTTGGATCGAGTCCGTAGCATTTCTGGGACATGTGGTGTCTCGTGATGGTATTCAGGTTGATCCGAAGAAGATAGAGGCGGTGCAGAGTTGGCCTAGACCGTCCTCAGCTACAAAGATCATGAGTTTTCTTGGTTTGGCGGGATATTATCGGCGGTTTGTTCAGGGATTTTCATCCATTGCTTCTTCATTGACTAAATTGACCCATAAAGGTGCACCATTCGTGTGGTCGGATGAGTGCGAAGAGAGCATTCAGAAGCTCAAGATAGCTTTGACCACAGCTCCAGTGTTAGTATTGCCATCAGCTTCAGGTTCATATACTGTTTACTGTGATGCCTCGAGAGTGGGGATAGGTTGTGAGTTGATGCAGGAAGGTAAGGTGATTACTTATGCTTCTCGGCAGTTGAAGCCACATGAGAAGAACTATCCTGTTCATGATTTGGAGCTAGACGCCATTGTTCATGCCTTGAAGATTTGGAGGCACTATTTGTACGGCGTGTCTTGTGAGGTGTATACCGACCATCGTAGTCTCCAGCACTTGTTCAAACAGAAAGACCTTAATTTGAGACAGCGGAGATGGCTGGAGTTGCTGAAGGATTATGACATTACTATATTATATCATCCGGGGAAGGCCAATGTGGTGGCCGATGCTTTGAGCCGGAAGGCGGTCGGTATGGGGAGCTTGGCATATATTCCAGCTGAGGAGAGGCCATTTGCTTATGATGTTCAGGTGCTAGCCAATCGGCTAGTGAGGTTAGATATTTCGGAGCCCAGCCGGGTATTGGCTTGTGTTGTATCTCGGTCATCTCTATATGATTGTATTCGTGAGCGTCAGTATGATGATCCACATTTGGCTGTCCTTAGGGACAGAGTTCGGCATGATGATGCTAGAGATGTCACAATTGATAGTGACGGCGTATTGAGGATGCAGGGCCGGATATGTGTGCCCAATGTTGATGGCCTTCGTGAGTTAATTCTGAAGGAGGCCCATAGCTCGCGGTATTCTATCCATCCAGGAGCCGCGAAGATGTATCAAGACATGAAACAACACTATTGGTGGAGAAAGATGAAGATGGACATTGTCAGACATGTAGCATGGTGCCTCAACTGTCAGGAGGTTAAGTACGAGCATTAGAGGCCCGGTGGTGTATTTCAGCGCATTGATATTCCTGAGTGGAAGTGGGAGAGGATCACTATGGACTTTGTTACTGGACTCCCTCGGATAGCGAGGAAGTTTGATTCTATTTGGGTGATTATGGATAGGCTGACCAAGTCAGCTCACTTCATTCCAGTTAGTACTACCTACTCATCGGAGCGGTTGGCAGCGATCTTTATTCGAGAGATTATCCGGTTGCATGGGGTCCCGGTGTCTATCATATCCGACAAGGGTACCCAGTTCACATCTCAGTTTTGGAGAGTATTTCAACGAGAGATGGGTACGCGGGTTGAGTTGAGCACCGCATTTCACCCCCAGACAGACGGGCAGTCTGAGCGCACTATTCAGATCTTGGAGGATATGTTGCGAGCATGTGTGATTGACTTTGGTGGTTCGTGGGATGAGTACCTACCACTTGCTGAGTTTTCTTACAACAACAGTTATCAGTCGAGTATTCAGATGGCCCCGTATGAGGCATTGTATGGCAGACGATGTAGATCCCCCGTGGGATGGTTTGAGCCTGGTGAGGATAGGTGGATAGGGACTGAGCTAGTTCAGGATGCTCTGGATAGAGCAAAGTTGATCCAGGAGAGGCTTCGTACAACACAGTCTCGCCAGAAGAGTTATGCAGACCGTAGAGTTCGAGAGTTGTCTTTCATGGTTGGTGACAGAGTATTGTTGAAGGTTTCACCTATGAAGGGTGTCATGAGGTTCGGGAAGAAAGGGAAGTTGAGTCCCAGGTACATTGGTCCTTTTGAGATACTCAGGAGAGTTGGAGAGGTGGCATATGAGTTGGCCTTGCCGCCCAGCTTATCCAGCGTTCATCCAGTATTCCATGTGTCTATGCTCCGGAAGTACATTGGAGATCTGTCTCATGTATTAGACTTCAGTACCATTCAGCTTGATGATGATCTATCCTATGATGTGGAGCCTATTGCTATTTTGGGTCGTCGGGTGAGAAAATTGAGGTCTAAGGAGATTGCATCAGTTAAGGTTCAGTGGAGAGGTCGACCCGTGGAGGAGGCCACTTGGGAGATCGAGCGGGAGATGCGGAGCGGATATCCTCACTTGTTTGAGACTTCAGGTATGTTTCTTGACCCGCTCGAGGACGAGCGTTTGCTTAAGAGGGGGAGAATGTGACGACCCGGCCCGTCGTCACGGGAATTACCACCCCGTTATGTTGTAAATACATGTCTTATGCTTTTATATCAGTGTTAGAGTCTATCGGGTAAGTTAGGAGTGAATTGGATTAAAAATGAGGCATATAGCCTTTTTGAAGGAAACTTGAATAAGGAAAGTCAACCCGGAGTTGACTATTTGGTTAGAGGGCTCGGAATCGGATTCCGATGATTCGGTTAGTTCCGGGAGGTGATTTGTGACTTAGGGGAGCGATCGGAATTGAATTTGGAGGCCGGTGTAGAAATAGGCTTGAATTGGCTAAGGTTGAATTTTGGCGAAATCCGAACGGTAGGTGAGATTTTGATCCGGGAGTCGGAATGGAGTTCCGACAGTTGCAGTAGCTCCGATAGATGATTTTGGATGTGCCTGAAAAATTTCAGGTCATTCGGACGTCGTTTGGTCGGGTTTTTGATGGAATGTGTAATTCGGAAGTTTTGAAGAAACTTAGGCTTGAATCCGTGTGTAATTGGTGATTTTAATGTTTAGGATGGTGTTTTTATGATTGGAACAAGTTCGTATCATGTTTTGGGGTATGTTGGTGGTTTTCGTTGGGGTTCCGGGGGCCTCGGGGTGAATCCGGACCATCATCCGGCATTTGGAAGCAAGAAATGGTTTGCTGTAAATTGCAGATCACTGGGCGATATTTTAGCCTTCGCGTTCGCGAGGGCTATGCCGCGTTCGCTTATGCTGGGGCCAGGTGGCTATCGCGTTCGTGAGGGATGGTAAGCGTTCGCGTATGAGGGAGTTGGAACGCATCGCGTTCGCGTGGAGTAAGGTCGCGATCGCGTAAGAGGAAAAGGCAGGGCATCGCATTCGCGTGGACTGGGACGCGTTCGCGTAGAGTAAAAGTCCGAAGGCTAGGAAGTTGACCTTTGCGGACGCGTGACTTCACGTCGCGTTCGCAATGAAGGACTGGAATAAGGCATCGCGTTCGCGTGAGAGGCGTCGCGAACGCGATGAAGAAATTTGACTGGCAGTGAGTTTAATTACAGAACAGAACCAGTCGCGGGTTTCATACCCCAAAACGCCATTTTTGAGTTCTAGAGAGAGAGACTCACGGGAATTGCTGGGAATTCATCGGGGATTCATTGGAGGTAAGTTTTGTGGCTTAATTACATCATTTTAACATGAAATCGTTGGTTAATTTTCTGTAAATGGGGGGATTAAAGGTGGGTTTGAGCCCTAGGCCTAAATTGAAGAAAAACACCGATTTGAGTGGGCAAATGGAGTCCGATTTTGGTAAATTTTATATGCCTAGACTCGTATCGAGATGAGGATTCCAAATATGTAACTTTCGTAATTTTTCGAGAAGCGTACCGAAAGTCGGGTTTTGGCAACTTTGTCATTTTTGGTGTAAATCGAGTTGTATTGATTGGGTGTCGTCCCATTGGCCTAATTTATTGTATTTCTACTGTATTTGATCAGATTCTACGCATGCGGAGCTTGATTCTTATGGCAAGGGCATCACGGACTAGTCATCGAGCTATTTTGAGGTGAGTAATAGATGTGGGTGATGACCAGTGGGTTCGAAACCCCGATATACCACTTTGTGACGCTGTATAGCAGCGAGACACGTACTCCCATGTGAGTGCGGGGTCGATTATGATTGGGGACTATGGCTTAGTCCGACTTTTCGGACTGTGTTATGACATTGGCTATTCTTGAGCCGTCGAACCTCCTTCTCGGATGGTTGCGTACTATATATTGTGATATTGGCCACTCTTGAGCCGAGGAACCCCCTTCTTGGGCGGTTGAGTATACTTGTGGGCCGTGAGCCAGTTATTGGATCCCGCGAGGATCGTTATCATTGTCTTATCATATTGACATGTTAGTTACTACCGATCCGTAGCTATTTCTGTTATCATGCTATTTCCAATCTCTGGAACTTGGTATTACTGTTTAACAACTAAAAAATGATAAAAAGGTTTTCAAAACTACTTTTGAGCCTGCGAGGCTGTATTTGCATATTAGCTGACTGGTAGTGGATCAGGCTGCGCGCCGCAGCGGTATATATGTTGGATCGGACTGCACGCCACAATGATATTATGCTTGGGTTGTAGGAGTCCCACCGGAGTCTGAACCCCCAGAGTGAGCACGGGTACCCAAATTGGATCGAGCTACGCGCCGTAGCGGTCATATCATGCATTGCATTGCATTTAGATACATCTGCTAGTTGTTATACTATGTTGCTCGGTAATTGTTGGTACAGGTACAGTGAATATTGATTCTGTGACAGGGTAGCTGATTATAGCTTTACATAGTGCTTTATTGCGGATTTCTTATCTGCGCTGTCTTACCCTTGTTTATTACCACTGAGTCCGGCAGTACTCATTTTACTCCCTGCACCTTGTGTGCAGATCCAGGTACCTCTCAGCAGTGATCCAGTAGCTGTGCGAGGCGACATCTGTGGGATATACGAGGTAGCTGCAGAGTCCGCAGGACCCGATATTTCTTCTTACTATCTTTGACTCTGTATTGATGTTTCTTTTCATACTTGGTATCTTGTAAACTATTATACACTTTTGTTCATTAGAGGCTCATGACTCTTGACCCTTCGGTCTATGGGGGTTGGTATATTTTGGGACTTGGTTCCCCGTTTTCATTATATGTATCGCTGCTGCTTCGTGATTTGATATGCTTAAATGGGCTAAAGAGAGTTTCTAGCTCCGTTATTGTTATTGATTGGTCAGGCTGGCTTAGCAATGTGCTAGGCACCATCACGATCGGATTTGGGGTCGTGACATAATCATACATTATGAAAATAAGAAAGTAACAATAAAGAGAACTATATTATAAATATAAAAATACATATACTAGTAAAAATAATAGTGGAAGGATACTACAATAGATACTACACACCTATTATAGACACAGGATCAGAAGTAAATTTATGTAGATATAATTGCCTACCAGAAGAGAAATGGGAAAAACTTAGAACACCCTTACCAGTAACAGGATTTAATAACGAAGGAAGCATAATTACCCACAAATCAAAAAATATAAAAATACAAATATGGGATAAAATACTTACTATAGAAGAAATATACAATTTTGAATTACCCACAAGAGATATGTTACTAGGAATACCATTCTTAGATAAACTATACCCATACGTAATAACTAAAACACATTGGTGGTTTACAACACCATGTAAACAAAAAATAGGAGCAAAAAGAGTTCTAAAAAAGAAAAGAAAAGCAACAACTGATTGGATAAAAGGAAGTGAGAAAATAACACAAAAATTAGAAAATGAAAAAGAAGATACTAATAAAATAGAATTAATTATTTTTTCAATAAATACAGTCAAAATAATCCAAGAAAAACTAGAACCATTGTATAGTGAAAATCCCTTACAAGGTTGGGAAAAACATAAAATAAAGGTAAAAATATAGCTAATTGATGAAAATAGTAAAATAACACAAAAACTTTTAAAATACAATTTCAAAGATTTAAATGAATTTAAAATACACATTGACGAATTACTAGAACAATGTTATATACAAGAAAGTAATAGTAAACATACAAGTCCAGCATTTATAGTAAATAAACATAGTGAACAAAAAAGAGGAAAAAGTAGAATGGTTATTGATTATAGAAATCTAAATGCAAAAACTAAGACATATAACTACCCAATACCAAATAAAATACTAAAAATAAGACAAATCCAAGGATATAACTATTTTAGTAAATTTGATTGTAAATCAGGATTTTACCACTTAAAGTTAGAAGAAGAATCCAAAAAATTAACAGCATTTACTGTACCCCAAGGATTTTATGAATGGAACGTGTTACCTTTTGGATATAAAAATGCACCAGGTAGATATCAACATTTTATGGATAACTATTTCATGTTTTATCATTTTATATCAGTGTTAGAATCTATCGGGTGAGTTAGGAGTGATTGGGATTGGAAATGAGGCATATAGCCTTGGTGAAGGAAACTTAAATAAGGAAAGTCAACCTGGAGTTGACTATTTAGCTAGAGGGCTCGGAATCGGATTCTGATGATTCGGTTAGTTCCGTAAGGTGATTTGTGACTTAGGGGAGCGATCAGAATTGAATTTGGAGGCCCGGTGTAGAAATAGGCTGGAGTCGGAATGGAATTTCGACAGTTGCAGTAGCTCCGTTAGGTGATTTTGGATGTGCCTGCAAAATTTCAGGTCATTCGGACGTCGTTTGGTCGGGTTTTTCACCGAATGTGTAATTCGGAAAGTTTTAAGAAATTTAGGCTTGAATCCGTGTGTAATTGGTGATTTTGATGTTTAGGATGGTGTTTTTATGATTGGAACAAGTTCGTATCGTGTTTTGGAATATGTTGGTGGTTTTCGTTGGGGTCCCGGGGGGTCTCGGGATGAATCCGGGGGTCCAAACGGACCATTTTTGGAAGAAAAGAGAAAAACTGGTTGCTGTCATAAACACAGCAGGCGTTTGCTCTCCGCGATCGCGGGGAGGGGGATGTGATCGCGTAGAGCTGGGGGCTAGAGCAGTCGCGATCGCGTAGCGTTAAAAGGGGGCTCATCGCGATCGCAGGTGAATCTACGCGATCGCATAGAAGAGAAATGGGTCCAGGCAAATATGTACTACGCGATCGCAGGGATGAAGGACGCGATCGCGTGAAGCGGGGGGATTGTGCATCGCGATCGCGTGAAGGATGTCGCGATCGCGTGAGGCCGAGATTTTGAGCATCGCGATCGCGTGAAGAAGATCGCGATCGCGTAGAAGAAATAGTTCTGGCAGTGAATTTAATCCAGAAACAGAGAGTTACGGGTTCATTAACCCAAAACGCCATTTTTGAGTTCTAGAGAGAGAAACTCACGGGAATTGCTGGTTGGTAATTCATCGGGGATTCGTTGGAGGTAAGTTTTGTGGCTTAATTACATCATTTTAACATGAAATCATGGGTTAAATTTCTGTAAATGGAAGATTAAAGGTGGGTTTGAGCTCTAGGCCTAAATTTAAGAAAAACACTGATTTGAGTGGGCAAATGGAGTCCGATTTTGGTAAATTTTATATGCCTAGACTCGTATCGAGATGAGGATTCCGAATATGTAATTTTTGTAATTTTTTGACAAGTGTACCAAAAGTCGGGTTTTGACAACTTGTGGGTTTTGAAATAAATTGGGTTATTTCGAATGAATTTCGTGAAATTAGCGTATATTGATGCATTCTCTATGATTTTGAGCAGATTTGGCATCCGAGGAGATTGATTTGCGAGGCAAGCGCAAGGCGGATTGAAGCTTCTACCGGTTCGAGGTGAGTGGTAGTAGTAAACAATGTACTGAGGGTTTGAAACCCCGTACTAGCACTTCACAGTGCTATATTGAGATGAGACACACGTTCTATGACGGGCGTGGTGACATTGTGATTGGGGGTTTGGACGTAGTCCTTCCCGGCTAATAGAATACTGTGTTGGATGGCTGTTACTGATACTATAACTGTACAGTTGGGCTAATAGCCATGTTTGGGGCCTTGTGCCGATCTGTAGAGTCTTAGGGAACCTATAGAGCTAGATGACCCTTATATCGTGAATGGAAACATACACTCAGCCGTAGCTCTAGTTGTATAGCATAATATGAGCCCGTACTAGATGTGTACATTGAGAGAGATTATCTAGGGTGGGATTCCATGTTCTAGCTGAGTGGGCCTGAGAGGCCAAGTATATACTGATCGGGATAGGGTCGAGGACCCATAATGAGGTATATATACCTACATTGGATCGGGGTGCACGCCCGCCGCGGTATATATATTGGATCGGACGCACGCCGCGATAATATACATGTGATATACATGTAACATACATGTGGGACGGACGGCACCGGCGTATTATTGCGCTTGGGCTGTAGGAGCCGCCCCGGAGTCGAGTCTGCACACGTTCTCGGTGAGCACGGTGTATATTATGGGATCGGGGCTGCACGCGCGGCGGTATAGAGATATATACATATATATATTGGATCGGACCGCACGCCGCGGTAATATTTGTGTGGATCGTGCTGCACGCCGCGGTATTATAGTGCTTGGGCCTAGGGAGCCCCTCGAAGTCTGTATACACCCCCGGTGAGCGCCGTCGACGTTAAATGGAGCGGGCTGCACGCCGCGGCGGTATATGTATTGGAGCGGGCTGCACGCCGCAGCGTTATACTTAATCATATCCTATTATCTACTCTAATACTTATACATTATAGACATAAGTATGTGTCTTTATATGTTGAGATGGCCGTACACCGTAGGGGTACGAGTGAGGGTCGGTTCAGTGTGGAACCTTGTAGAGATAAACGTAGATTGGAGGTTAGAGTACTACTATAGTGATGACGTACCTGTGAGGGTTGCCTTAGAGCTGCTAAGTGATAGCACAGGATTTCTTACCTTCAGTTATTATTTATTATTGTTACTCACTGAGTTGAAATATACTCACCCCACTCCCCTGCACTTTCTGTGCAGATCCAAGGTGCCCGAGAGCAGTTGAAACATTGTAGCTGCCGATCCTGTCTACTTTGCGGAGATTACGAGGTAGCTGCCAGCGTCCGCAGAGCTTGTTTTCTCCTTCTTTATCATCTTGTTGATTTCCTATTTGCCTAGACTTGGTTGTATTAGGATGCTATTCTGTAGAGGCTCGGTCTCGTGACACCACGATATGTTTGGGACCGTATTTTGTATGTTTCACGTTTCGGTTATTACCTGATATGATTAACTACTGTTTAAGTTTAATTTATTTAATAATTGGCTGGTTTAAGGGATAATATGGTCGGGCTTGCCTAGCATTGTGTTGGGCGCCATCACGACCAGGGGTTTGGGTCGTGACAAGTTGGTATCAGAGCCTAGGTTAACAGGTCTCGCGAGTCATGAGCCGGTTGGTAGAGTCTCGTGGATCGGTGCGGGGATGCCTGTACTTATCCTCGGGAGGCTGCAAACCTTTTAGGAAAAGTTTCAATTCTTGGAATTCTTGTCGTGCGATTACTTTTGACTTGAACTGAACTTTGACATTCTATTCTCTCGCGGATGGCGAGAACTCGATCATCCGGACGTGGAGGACGACCACCGCTACCACTGCTAGAGGCCGTGGACGCGGTCGTGGTCGTGGCGGAGTTAGGGCGGCGAGCGGTGCCGAGCTGACCCACGACCCCGGTTGCGGAAGTGCCGGTAGCACCGGATCGGGCACCGGTGTGCCCGTTGTTATTCGGGTCTACGGGAGACCACGACTCGGATACTAGCGATGCACGCGGCCTAGCACGGGCGGTTTCGGTTACTACTGCGGCGAGCTGCATCGGGGATCGGGGGTGGTCATCGGACCCCGCGGTACGCAGCTCGCGAGCCGGCGGTGCGGGGCGTACGGACACCGAGAGGCTCCTCCGGTTCGGCACTGTGGTTACGGTTCGGCCCGACGGATCGAGTTCGGGGGACGAGGGTCCCGGCCATGACGGACGATGAGCGGCGTCGTCTCGAGAGGTTCACCGGGTTATCTCCTCCAGTGTTCACTGGTGCTCCGGCGAGGACGCCCAAGGTTTTCTGGATAAGTGGCGTCGGATGCTTCGTACGGCAGGGATATTGGAGTCCGGTGGGGTATCTTTCACTACCTTTCAGTTTCAGGGACCAGCCTTTGCTTGGTGGGAGGCTTATGAGCGCCGCAGGCCAGCCGGAGTAACACCGCTATCATGGCCGGAGTTCTCCACTATGTTCTTGGAGAAATGGGTGCCTCGATCTCAGAGAGAGGAGATGCGTAGGCAGTTTGAGGGTCTCCGTCAGGGGGACATGTCAGTGTCAGAGTATGAGATCGGGTTTACAGAGTTGTCCAGATATGCACCGTGGTTAGTTCATTCCGACATAGAGAGGATTGGGCACTTCGTGGATGGCCTCATTTATCCCATTCGTATTCTGATGACTCGGGAGAGGGTTTTGAGTCGTACATTTGAGGATGCTGTGGATATTGCTCGCGACATAGAGACAGATCGTCGCAGAGAGCGGGATGAGAGGGAGGCCAAGAGGCCTCGAGGGACAGCTAGTTCTAGTGGCACTCAGGCCAGAGGCCAGAGTCAGTAGAGACGAGGTCGCTCTTTCAGATCTTCGCAGTAGGGTCGCTCAGATCGTCGCAGATGGTCTTCTAGACAGGGTTATCAGGGTTCGCACCAGAGCCAGCCATCTCTCAGTGCCATGCCAGCTCAGAGTTCTTCACAGGCCCCGTCCGCTCAGGATTCGTCTCGGCCTAGTTCATCAGCTGGCCACTCCAGCGCCAGAGGTCCTTATCAGTCTCAGTACCAGCACCGGGGAGTTGCTACGAGTGCGGAGAGTTTGGGCACCACCGTAGGGAGTGTCCCCGTCTTGTTTCCGGATCTTATCAGCAGAGAGGGCAGCCCTCGTCATCTGGTCCTTCTACTTCAGCACCCGCCCCGCCAGCTAGGGGTGAGAGTCAGACAGCTAGGGGTCGCTCTCGAGGGGGAGGCCGATCAGGCGGACAGGCTAGATGCTATGCTTTTCGGGGC
Source organism: Nicotiana noctiflora (assembly GCA_032618575.1). Taxonomy (NCBI): domain Eukaryota; kingdom Viridiplantae; phylum Streptophyta; class Magnoliopsida; order Solanales; family Solanaceae; genus Nicotiana; species Nicotiana noctiflora. Next base: position 20,928 of record JASVEL010005634.1, on the reverse strand, counting down.
CGATCTGAGGCCGTTGCTTCTGATGCTGTCATTACAGGTATTATTTCAGTCTGCCACAGAGATGCCTCGGTATTGTTTGATCCCGGTTCTACTTATTCTTACGTGTCTACATATTTTGCTCCTCATTTGGGCACGACCCGAGGGAGTCTTGAGCTACCAGGTGCATGTATCTACCCCGGTAGGGGATACTATTGTTGTGGACCACGTATACCGGTCCTGTTTGGTCACTATTGGGGGTCTGGAGACCCGAGTGGACCTATTGCTTCTCAGCATGATTGATTTTGATGTTATATTGGGCATGGACTGGTTATCTCCATGTCATGCTATTCTGGACTGTCATGCTAAGACAGTCACCTTGGCTATGCCGGGCATTCAGAGGATCGAGTGGCGAGGCATGACTGAGTATGTACCTAGCAGGGTAATATCTTTCCTCAAGGCCCAACGAATGGTTGGGAAGGGATGTCTCTCTTATTTAGCATTTGTGCGGGAGGTCGAGGCCCAGACTCCCAGTATTGATTCTGTTCCCATTGTGCGAGACTTTCCTGATGTGTTTCCCTCAGACCTACCGGGCATGCCGCCGGACAGGGATATTGATTTTGGTATCGATTTGGTGCCAGGCACTCAGCCTATTTCTATTCCTCCGTATCGGATGGCACCAGCTGAGTTGAAGGAATTGAAGGAGCAGCTCGAGGAACTCCTAGATAAGGGGTTCATTCGGCCGAGTGTGTCGCCGTGGGGTGCACCGGTCCTGTTTGTTAAGAAGAAGGACGGATCTATGAGGATGTGTATTGACTATAGGCAGCTAAACAAAGTAACAATGAAGAATAAGTATCCTCTTCCTCGTATTGATGATTTATTTGATCAGCTCCAGGGAGCTAGGGTGTTCTCGAAGATTGATCTTCGTTCAGGGCTACCATCAGCTGAAGATTAGAGAGTCTGACATTATGAAGACTGCATTCCGGACCAGATATGGTCACTATGAGTTCCTTGTGATGTCGTTTGGGCTAACCAACGCCCCAGCAGCATTTATGCATCTGATGAACAGTGTATTCAGGCCGTATCTTGAATTCATTTGTGATTGTGTTCATTGATGACATTCTAGTCTACTCCCGTAGTCGGGAGGAGCATGCTCAGCATTTGAGTATTGTGTTGCAGAGATTGAGAGAGGAGAAGCTATATGCTAAGTTCTCCAAATGTGAGTTCTGGCTTGAGTCCGGGGCATTCTTAGGGCACGTGGTGTCCTGTGATGGTATTCGGGTAGATCCGAGGAAGGTCGAGGCAGTGCAGAGTTGGCCCAGACCGACCTCAGTTACTGAGATCCGTAGCTTTCTGGGATTGGCAGGGTATTATCGCCGATTCGTTCAGGGGTTCTCTTCTATTGCTTCACCCTTGACTAGATTGACTCAGAAGGGTGTTCCTTTCTTATGGTCCGAGGAGTGCGAGGAGAGCTTTCAGAAGCTCAAGACAGCATTGACCACAGCACCAGTCTTGATTCTACTGACAGCTTCAGATTCTTATACTGTCTATTGTGATGCCTCAGGAGTGGGCATTGGTTGTGTGTTGATGCAGGAGGGTAGGGTCATTGCTTATGCTTCTCGTCGATTGAAGCCCCACGAGAAGAACTACCCTGTTCATGATTTGGAGCTAGCAGCCATAGTTCATGCTTTGAAGATTTGGAGGCATTACCTGTATGGCGTCTCATGTGAGGTGTTCACGGATCATCGCAGCCTTCAGCACTTATTCAGACAGAAGGACCTTAATTTGAGACAGCGGAGGTGGTTGGAGTTGCTTAAAGACTATGATATCACTATTTTGTATCATCCGGGAAAGGCCAATGTGGTGGCCGATGCCTTGAGTCGGAAGACGGCTAGCATGGGCAGCCTAGCTTTCATCCCAGTTAGGGAGAGGCCATTTGCTTATGATGTTCAGGCTCTAGCCAATCGGCTAGTGAGATTAGATATTTCGGAGCCGAGTCGGGTGTTGGCTTGTGTTGTTTCTCGATCTTCCTTATATGATCACATCAGGGAGCGACAGTATGATGACCCACATTTGCTTGTCCTTAAGGACAGAGTGCATCATAATGATGTTAGAGATGTGACTATCGACAGTGATGGTGTTTTGAGAATGCAGGGCCGTATATGTGTGCCCAATGTTGATGGTTTGCGGGAGTTGATACTTGAAGAGGCGCACAGTTTGCGGTACTCTATTCACCCAGGTGCCGCAAAGATGTACCAAGACTTGAGACAGCACTACTGGTGGAGGAGAATGAAGATGGATATTGTTAGGCATGTAGCTAAGTGCCTCAATTGCCAGCAGGTCAAATATGAGCATCAGAGACCGGGCGGTGTTCTTCAGGCGTATGGTTATTCCCGAGTGGAAATGGGAGAGGATCACCATGGATTTTGTTACTGGGCTACCTCGGACAGCGAGGAAGTTTGATTCTGTATGGGTGATTGTTGATCGGCTGACTAAGTCCGCACATTTCATCCCGGTTAGTACTACTTACTCATCGGAGCGGTTGGCAGTGATCTTTATTCGGGAGATTGTCAGGTTGCATGGGGTCCCAGTGTCTATTATATCTGACAGAGGCACTCAGTTCACTTCTCAGTTTTGGAGAGCATTTCGGCGAGAGATGGGTACGAGGGTTGAGTTGAGTACAGCATTTCACCCCCAGACAGACGGGCAGTCTGAGCGTACTATTCAGATCCTGGAGGATATGTTGCGAGCATGTGTGATTGACTTTGGTGGTTCGTGGGATGAATTCTTACCACTTGCTGAGTTTGCCTACAACAACAACTTCCAGTCGAGTATTCAGATGGCCCCGTACGAGGCATTGTATGGCAGACGGTGTAGATCCCCCGTGGGATGGTTTGAGCCTGGTGAGGTTAGATTGATAGGGACTGAGTTAGTCCAGGATGCTCTGGATAGAGCAAAGTTGATCCAGGAGAGGCTTCGTACAGCACAGTCTCGTCGGAAGAGTTATGCGGACCGTAGAGTTCGAGAGTTGTCTTTCATGGTTGGTGACAGAGTATTGTTGAAGGTTTCACCTATGAAGGGTGTCATGAGGTTTGGGAAGAAAGGAAAGTTGAGTCCTAGGTACATTGGTCCTTTTGAGATACTCAGGAGGGTTGGAGAGGTGGCATATGAGTTAGCCTTGCCGCCCAGCTTATCCAGCGTTCATCCGGTATTCCATGTGTCTATGCTCCGGAAGTACATTGGAGATCCGTCTCATGTATTAGATTTCAGCACCATCCAGCTTGATGGTGATCTATCCTATGATGTGGAGCCTATTGCTATTTTGGGTCGTCGGGTGAGAAAATTGAGGTCCAAGGAGATTGCATCGGTTAAGGTTCAGTGGAGAGGTCGACCCGTAGAGGAGGCTACTTGGGAGGTTGAGCAGGAAATGCGGAGCAGATACCCTCAGCTATTTGAGACTTCGGGTATGTTTCTTGACCCGCTCGAGGACGAGCGTTTGTTTAAGTTGGGGAGAATGTGACGACCCGGCCCGTCGTCACGGGAATTTCCACCCCGTTATGTCGTAAATACATGTTTTATAATTTTATATCAGTGTTAGAGTCTATCGGGTGAGTTAGGAGTGATTGGGATTGGAAATGAGGCATATAGCCTTGGTGAAGGAAACTTGAATAAGGAAAGTCAACCTGGAGTTGACTATTTAGCTAGAGGGCTCGGAATCGGATTCTGATGATTCGGTTAGTTCCGGAAGGTGATTTGTGACTTAGGGGAGCGATCGGAATTGAATTTGGAAGCCCGGTGTAGAAATAGGCTTGAATTGGCTAAGGTTGAATTTTGGCGAAATCCGAACGGTAGGTGAGATTTTGATCCGGGAGTCGGAATGGAATTCCGACAGATGCAGTAGCTCCGTTAGGTGATTTTGGATGTGCCTGCAAAATTTCAGGTCATTCGGACGTCGTTTGGTCGGGTTTTTCACCGAATGTGTAATTCGGAAAGTTTTAAGAAATTTAGGCTTGAATCCGTGTGTAATTGGTGATTTTGATGTTTAGGATGGTGTTTTTATGATTGGAACAAGTTCGTATCGTGTTTTGGAATATGTTGGTGGTTTTCGTTGGGGTCCGGGGGGTCTCGGGATGAATCCAGGGGTCCAATCGGGCTATTTCATGCATTTTGGAAATGCTGTTAACTGCTGGTATGTGCTGCAGACGAATGCTCTATGCGATCGCAATGGACTGATGCGATCGCATAGAAGGTGGAGGCTAGGGCATCGCGATCGCAGGGGAAAACAGTCGCGATCGCGTAGAGTTAAACGGGGGCACATCGCGATCGCAGGTTAATCTACGCGATCGCGTAGAAGAGAAATGGGTCCGGGCAAATATGTACTACGCGATCGCAGGGATGAAGGACGCGATCGCGTGAAGCAGGGTGATTGTGCATCGCGATCGCGTGAAGGATGTCGCGATCGCGTGAGGCCGAGATTTTGAGCATCGCGATCGCGTGAAGAAGATCGCGATCGCGTAGAAGAAATAGTTCTGGCAGTGAATTTAATCCAGAAACAGACCAGTCGCGGGTTCATATACCCAATACGCCATTTTTGAGTTCTAGAGAGAGAAACTCACGGGAATTGTTGGTAATTCATCGGGGATTCGTTGGAGGTAAGTTTTGTGGCTTAATTACATCATTTTAACATGAAATCATGGGTTAAATTTCTGTAAATGGAAGATTAAAGGTGGGTTTGAGCCATAGGCCTAAATTTAAGAAAAACACTGATTTGAGTGGGCAAATGGAGTCCGATTTTGGTAAATTTTATATGCCTAGACTCGTATCGAGATGAGGATTCCGAATATGTAATTTTTGTAATTTTTCGACAAGTGTACCAAAAGTCGGGTTTTGACAACTTGTGGGTTTTGAAATAAATTGGGTTATTTCGAATGAATTTCGTGAAATTAGCGTATATTGATGCATTCTCTATGATTTTGAGCAGATTTGGCATCCGAGGAGATTGATTTGCGAGGCAAGCGCAAGGCGGATTGAAGCTTCTACCGGTTCGAGGTGAGTGGTAGTAGTAAACAATGTACCGAGGGTTTGAAACCCCGTACTAGCACTTCACAGTGCTATATTGAGATGAGACACACGTTCTATGACGGGCGTGGTGACATTGTGATTGGGGGTTTGGACGTAGTCCTTCCCGGCTAATAGAATACTGTGTTGGATGGCTGTTACTGATACTATAACTGTACAGTTGGGCTAATAGCCATGTTTGGGGCCTTGTGCCGATCTGTAGAGTCTTAGGGAACCTATAGAGCTAGGTGACCCTTATATCGTGAATGGAAACATACACTCAGCCGTAGCTCTCGCTGTATAGCATAATATGAGCCCGTACTAGATGTGTACATTGAGAGAGATTATCTAGGGTGGGATTCCTTGTTCTAGCTGAGTGGGCCTGAAAGGCCAACTCTATACTGACTGGGACAGAGTCGAGGACCCATAATGAGGTATTATATATATATACCTACATTGGATCGGGCCGCACGCCGCAGCAGTATATATATTGATCGGACTGCACGCCGCAATAATATACATGTGATATACATGTAACATACATGTGGGACGGACGCACGCCGCGGTATTATTGCACTTGGGCTGTAGGAGCCCGCCGGAGTCTGAGTCTGCACACGTTCTCGGTGAGCACGGTGTATATTATGGGATCGGGCTGCACGCGCGCAGTATAGAGATATCTACATATATATATTGGATCGGACTGCACGCGCAGTAATATTTGTGTGGATCGTGCTGCACGCCGCGGTATTATAGTGCTTGGGCCAAGGGAGCCCCTCCGAAGTCTGTATACACCCCGAGTGAGCGCCGTCGACGTTAAATGGAGCGGGCGCCGCGCCGCAGCGGTATATGTATTGGAGCGGGCTGCACGCCGCGGCGTTATACTTAATCATATCCTATTATCTACTCTAATACTTATACATTATAGACATAAGTATGTGTCTTTATATGTTGAGATGGCCGTACACCGTAGGGATACGAGTGAGGGTTGGTTCAGTGTAGAATCTTGTAGAGATAAATGTAGATTGGAGGTTAGAGTACTACTATATTGATGACGTACCCGTGAGGGTTGCCTTAGAACTGCTAAGTGATAGCACAGGATTTCTTACCTTCGGTTATTATTTATTATTGTTACTCACTGAGTTGAAATATACTCACCCCACTCCCCTGCACTTTCTGTGCAGATCCACAGGTGCCCGAGAGCGGTTGAGACATTGTAGCTGCTGATCCTTGTCTACTTTTGCGGAGATTACGAGGTAGCTGCCAGCGTCCGCCGAGCTTGTTTTCTCCTTCTTTATCATCTTGTTGATTTCCTATTTCACTAGACTTGGTTGTATTAGGATGCTATTCTGTAGAGGCTCAGTCTCGTGACACCACGATATGTTTGGGACCGTATTTTGTATGTTTCACGTTTCGGTTATTACCTGATATGATTAACTATTGTTTAAGTTTAATTTATTTAATAATTGGCTGGTTTAAGGGATAATATGGTCGGGCTTGCCTAGCATTGTGTTGGGCGCCATCACGACCAGGGTTTGGGTCGTGACACTATAGCTATATTGTATGGATAACTATTTCAAACAGCTAGAAAATTGCATAATATACATTGATGATATATTATTATATTCAAAAACACAAGATGAGCATATAAAATTATTAGAAAAATATATACATATTATAGAAATATCGGGAATAAGCCTAAGTAGAAAAAAGGCAGAAATAATGAAAAATCAAATAGAATTTCTAGGAATAGAAATAGATAAAAGTGGAATTAAAATGCAAACTCATATAGTACAAAAGATAATAAATTCAAATGAACAATTAGATACAAAAAAGAAGCTACAATCATTTTTAGGATTAGTAAATCAAGTTAGAGAATATATACCAAAATTAGCAGAGACTTTAAAACCATTGCAGAAAAATCTAAAAAAGGATATAAAGTATCACTTTAGTGAAGAAGATAAAAAACAAGTAAGAAAAGTTAAACAAATATGTAAAAATCTACCAAAACTATACTTTCCAGATGAAAATAAAAAAATTTCATATATAGTAGAATCAGATGCAAGTGAAAAAAGCTATGGAGGAGTATTAAAATACAGGTATGATAAAGAAAAAATAGAACATCATTTTAGGTATTATTCAGGAACATTCACAAACCTGGAGATAAAATGGGAAATCAATAGAAAAGAATTATATGCAGTATATAAATGTTTATTGGCATTTGAACCATATATTGTATATAATAAGTTTATTATAAGAACAGATAATACACAAGTAAAATGGTGGCTAACCAGAAAGATACAAGATTCAGTTACAACAAAGGAAATACGAAGGCTTGTATTGAATACACTGAATTTTACATTTACAATTGAAGTAATTAGTACTAACAAAAATGTCATTGCAGACTACATGTCAAGACAAAGCTACACAAACTGAAAAAATAGATACAACAAAAGATATAATCTCAATCCTTGAGAAATTATCCTCTCAAATAGATAATATGGGAACAAGAATACAAAAGCTAGAAGATGCCAAAAATCTAAGTCAGCAGCATGACTCTAAAGATGCGGATATAAGCCAATCGGAAGACTATAAGATTCCAGAGCTACAAGGTGACGTTGGGAAACACCTAAAAACCCATAATGTTTCTTTAGTTACAGCTGCAGGAAGTTCATCTACAAAGAAAGGAGTTAGAAATACGATCATGAACAAAATATTTGACAAACCATACATAACCAAAATACCAAAAGACCCATTATTCGTACCTCCACAAATGACATCATATTTAGAAAGCCTAAACCAAGAAAAGAAAGCTTACAATCATATAACCAGATCATATATTGTAACGACCCAACCGGTTGTTTTGAGATACAGCGCGCCATTCAGTAGTTTGAGGCCATGAGCAACTTCATCTCAAGTATATTGACTTGTGTGTATGGTCAGAATTAAAATTCAAGAAGTTTGGAGTCAAATTTAAATGAAAATTCTCATTTCGAAAGCTTAAAATTGAAGAAATGAACTAGGATTGGAATTTTGAGTATACGACCTCGGAATTGAGATTTGAAGGTTCCAACAGGTTCATATGATGATTTCGGACTTGGGCATATGCCTGGATCGGGTTTTGGATAAACCGGGAGCGTTTTGACGCATATTATGGAAGATAGCATTTTAGAAGAAATTGCATCAATTTGGCTTAAAATGCAGTTTAGTGTTATTGATGTCCGTTTGGGATTCCGAGACAAGGAGTAGCTCCGTATGGTTATTCTGGATTTGGGAGCGCGATCGGAAGTGAATTCGGAGGTCAGTGGGTCATTTTGGAGTCGTTTGGCTAAAGATAGAAAATTGAAGGTTTTTGAGAAAATTTGACCGGAAGTGGAAATTTTGATATCGGACTCAAAATGCAAATCTTATGGTTCGGATAACTTCGTTAGCTGATTTGGGACTTAGGAGTGTGTCCGGAATATTTTTGTGATGACCGGTGTAGAATTAAGCTTGAATTGGCAAAGTTAGTATTTTAGCGAATTTCGGTTGATAGGTGAGATTTTGATCCGAGGGTCTGAATGGAATTTCGAAAGTTTTTGTAGCTTCGATATATCATTTTGGACGTATGTGCAAAATTTGAAGTCAATCGGATGTGATTTGATAGGTTTCGGCATCGGAAATAGAAGTTGGAAACTTCAAAGTTCATAAAGTTTGAATCGGGGTGTAATTCATGGTTTTAGAGTTGTTTGATGTGGTTTGAGGCCTCGAGCAAGTCCGTAATGTGTTTTGGGGTTGGTTGGTATGAATGATTGGGGTCCCGGGGGCCTCGGGTGTGTTTCGGGTTGTGATCACGCTCTTATTTGATGTTTCAACCTTTGCTTCTTTGAACATAACGGGGTACCATATTAGGTAAATGATCTCCAAATTCAGTTTTGTTTGAACCATTAGACCCGTATCGTAATTTCGGAGTCATAGCAAAAAGAATCGTCGAAATTGGACATCGTATGAGGAAGTTATGCTCATTTTCCGTGCCGAGAAAAAGTGTTGGTGTCTGTCAGAACCGTAGAAGCGGAATTTGACCGCGGATGCGGAACCGCAAAAGCGGAAATTGAACCGCAAAAGCGGAAATCGAACCGCAAAAGCGGTCCCGCCTATGCGAAAATTATCCGCAAAAGCGAAAAATAGGCCTGGTTAGTGTTTAAAACCGAGAAGTTTAGTATTTTGGGCATATCTTGAGTTCTAGAGCTCCGATTGAGGTGATTTTCGTGGTGTTGTTCTCGTCTCATCAAGGAGGTAAATATAAGAACTTTATTTTGATGTTTCTCCATGATTATTTCACTGTTAATGGAGGATTAATGGAGGGTTTGAGTCCTAAGCCTAAATTTTAGGAAATCTTTGATTTGAATGGGCAAATGGAGTTCGATTTTGATAAATTTTATATGCACGGACTCGTATTGAGATAAGGAACCCGAATATATAACTTTCGTAATTTTTTCGAGAAGCGTACCGAAAGTCGGGTTTTGGAAACTTGTGGGTTTTGGTATATTTTGAATTGTTTTGGTTGGGTAATGCCCAATTGGCCTATTTTGATGTGATTCTATTAATTTTTATCAGATACTATGCCTGTGGAGGTCGACATTCACAGCAAGAGAGTTGTCTCTTAGCGGTTTTGTACCGGAGTCGAGGTAAGTGGCTTGTCTAACCTCGTGTGGGGGAACATTCACCCCTAGGATATTATGTGATAGTTTAAATGCCTTGTACGCGAGGTGACGGGCGTGTACATGCGCTGGTTTTTGTAACACACACCATACTTGAATTGTCCGATTAGTGATATTCCTGCTCTTAGGTGATAAAATCGTTACTTTACCCGGTATTAGTTAGAAAAGCATGATTAGCTAGGATTCAACATGTTTAATTGCCTAGTTGACTTACTTGAACTTCTTGATAAATAGTTGGCACTAGCTTCGGTGAAGTTGTAATTAAACATAGTACACTCTCCTTGTGTGTTTTCTTTATTTGATGTGTTGGTGGATTGCGGGTTCAATTCCCGGAGATCCCAGGGCTGTGGGTTCGATTCCCAAAGACCCGAAGTGATATTTGTAGGGACTACGGGTTCGATTCCCGAGATCCCGAGTTATTTGTAGGGACTGCGGGTTCGATTCCCGAGATCCTGAGTTATTGGTAGGAACTACGGGTTCGATTCCCGAGATCATGAGTTATTTGTAGGGACTGTGGGTTCAGTTCCCGAGATCCTGAGTTATTTGTAGGGACTGCGGGTTCGATTCCCGAGATCCTGAGTTATTGGTAGGGACTGCGGGTTCGATTCCCGAGATCCTGAGTTATTTGTAGGGACTGCGGGTTCGATTCCCGGAGATCCTGAGCTATTGATATATTATTGAGATGTGGACTGCGGGTTCGATTCCCGGAGATCCTGAGATCTATTGAGACATGGGCTGCGGGTTCGATTCCCGGAGACCCAGGGGTACTGTTAATGGGACTGTGGGTTCAATTCCCACAGGTCCTGGACTTATTAATTGAGTTTGTTATTTGTTGTTAGTTAATTGTAGATGGTTGCAGTAATCATTTTATTGTTGTCATTCGGAATTATTATCGTTTAAACTGCTTATTATTGTTATTATCATTTTTGTAATTGTTTTCTCTTAGTAGGGCCCTGACCTTCCTCGTCACTACTCCATCGAGGTTAGGCTTGGCACTTACTGAGTACCGCCGTGGTGTACTCATGCTACTCTTCTGCACACTTTTGTTGTGTAGATCTAGGTACATCAGGACAGGCTCACACTAGGTGATTCAGCAGCACCTTGGGAGACCTCGAGGTATGATCTGCTACGTCCGCGGATCCGGAGGCCATCCTTCTATTCTGATAGTTCTAGCAGATGTTTTTCCTTCATCTCGTTGTTTAGATACTCTTTACACATAGAGCCATAGTTGTATTTCTCTTAGTCTGTGTTACCCGTGGGATTCCGGGTCTTGGTGGTGTTTATACAGTGTGTTTGACGGGTGTATGCGCCAAGCGGCACAGATTACATTCTTATTTATATCGTTTTCCGCTATTTCTTATTTAATGTTCATAAACTTGTATATTCCACAATGTGTTAGGCTTACCTAGTCGTGGGGATTGGGTGCCGTCATGACATGTTCACGATTGGTGAACTAGGGTCGTGACAAGTTGGTATCAGAGCTCTAGGTTCATAGGAGTCACGGGACACAGACCGGTTACTTAGATTCTCGTTGATCGATACGGAGACGTATGTATTTATTTACGAGGGGCTATGTAACTGTTTAGGAAACTCTTCAATTCTTTGAATTCCTTATCGTGCGCCATTTTTTCAGTTGGAGCCTATGTCATACGTTCTTTTGCATCCACTCGTGTATTGAAAGTTGTGCGCTCGGTATCGAGTATGCGCCGACGGTTCATGATGTCGCAGAGGGACTTCAAGGGAGTCAAGAATTTACTCAACCATTGTTACAGCGTGTCATCCATATCGATAATGCAAGAGAATTGAGAAATCTTCAATTGTGCACATGGGGGTGCACTAGGTTCTTACATTCGGTTGATAAGTACGGTCTTGAGAAGGTTTACTTAACTGCCTAATCGTCACAGTAAAGGTAGAATCACAAGGTGGATGTAGATCTAAAGATAGTTAGTGGTAATAAAGACTATATGGTTCATATGAGATATCTATTTAGCGAAGAATTCAGCCAGCAGAGATACTGGGGGAAATAAGTTTAACTGTCTTAAGAAGGACATGTACCAAACCAATATCTTGGGCTGTCTTATGATGAAGACGTACATATGATAAAGGCTATTGTCATGGATTAGCAAAATGTATCTTTAAGGCTTCGTGCTAAGTGAAAGGATTTCACTATCAACGATCTAATTATGGGTCATGTGTCATATCAGATTTGGCCTGCGATGTATTTAGGTGCTATTCAAAAAAAGTTCTTGAAAACTTGCGGATGGGCAAGAGTTGAGGCTCGTATGGTATGATGTTGGGACTTTGGATGTTCCTGTGTCCCTAATAAACTCTACATTTTATTATCAGCAGGGAAATATTCGACAAGGGCTACATGGTGCTTCGTAGGTATGTGAGAATCATAGTATGTTTTAAGGTGTCGTTGGTAGAGAATGCTCGGTGCATGGAGCGGGGTAATGTTTGGTTGTATCGGAATGAGGTCATACCCTATGGGGTCAGAGTGCTAATAGGGCACAAGTGATTATGTTCGTAGGTTCAAGTGAATTGCAGTTGAATAAGAGTAGATGACTTGAGTGAATGTTTCTAATGTGCTCGAGAGCCGTGTAATAGTGGCTTTGAGCTAGTGGGAGAGTCTCACCGCTTATGATTTGGGTCGCATGGCTAATTACCTGCGTGAATTCTGGATACTAGCGTATTAATGGGTTATTGCAGCCACGGGAAAAGGTCCATGTGTGGTAATTTGAGTATATGTATTGTTGAATGCATGTTATGTTTAGCCTTACTGGGCTCATGTTCAAACTTGAGGGAAAATTAATGATTTATTCCTCGTATAGGTGCAGGCTTCGCGGGATGTGATTCCGCTGGGTGCTTTATCGAGAGGGTATTCATATGTTATAAAGAAATTCAGTAGAGTTGGTTGCGTACTGGGGCAAGTTAGAACCGGATGGTTCTCAATAGCGGTCCTAGTGAATTCAAGAGGTAAAGTGTGGTGCCTGATAATTCTGAGCCTATAAGTACAGTTAAGGCTCAAGCTTTTGAAGCAACTTATAAAGAAAGGCACAAAACGATCTATGATGTTTTGACTTGTGGTGTAGTATTTGAGAGACATGAAATAGTCGTCGTTCTTGAGATAGCATGGCCTCATGATTTAAGGTCACTTGGGGTAAGTGCGGTTGGAATAAGTTAGGTATTGAAGGAAAATATTAACATTTCTAAGGTAATCAAGGATAACCTGGAAGGAAGTAGATTGATCAGCCATAGTTGAGTTGGCGTATTGGTGTCAATGATCGGTTCATGCAACGTGATTGAATTATGCATGTGATTTGTGGTGGTACATTTGAGACTTGTCGGCCGCAGTGATTGATGTTATTCTAAAGTATTCGTCTGTTAGGGGCCTGTTATGAGTAGGCAGATCTCGGGAAGGGTTATGGTGTCTTGGACCACTACTTAGATATTGGCATATTCGATGGCTATGAGAATTCGCCGTATGTTGTTATAGTTCTCCTGTAGTGAGTTAAATGGAAGGTCTTATGTGATGAAGTATTAGCCTATCGTCAGTTCTAGAGCTATGAGGGAAATTGTGTGTATCATATATCGGCACGTGGGGTGCAGTGAGTAGTATGAAATTTGAAGTAAGGACCAAGGTCACAGTTTGGTCAATAAATGTGATATAAAGAGCTCGGATGAGCAGGAAAGGAGTTTCAGTGTTTTGAGTAAGATGGGTATTAACATCGGTATCATTTGAGGTCGGTGTCCTGTGAGAAAGGCTTTGCATCCCGGTTAGGGACTCCTGATCTCTTTTCAGTGTTAGTGCAGCCGGTGGGTTGAATGTGCAGGCCCGTTTAATTATTCGGAAGATAGTGGGAGCTTGACCCACAAGAAGATTGTATAGGTGTGACTTGTAGTCACTTGATTAGTTAGAAATTTAAACCAAGTATGAGGATTTTGGTGATATCATTCAATTGAGAATTTATGTTGGAGGGCACACTGCTTATTGGGTTATAGACCTGTGAAATATTATTGACTTAGCTTGGCACGACCAGGATAGACTTAAGGTCGGTGGATAGATTTAAATGTGGAAGTAAGTCATACGGTGAATTCTCATAGCCATCGAATATTTATCAAGAAGTTCAAGTAAGTCAACTAGGCAATTAAACATGTTGAATCCTAGCTAATCATGCTTTTCTAACTAATACCGGGTAAAGTAACGCTTTTATCACCTAAGAGCAGGAATATCACTAATCGGACAATTCAAGTATGGTGTGTGTTACAACAACTAGCGCACGTACACGCCTGTCACCTCGCGTACAAGGCATTTAAACTATCACATAATATCCTAGGGGTGAAAGTTCCCCCACACGAGGTTAGACAAGCCACTTACCTCGACTCTGGTACAAAACCGCTAAGAGACAACTCTCTTGCTGTGAATGTCGACCTCCACAGGCATGGTATTTGATAAAAATTAATAGAATCACATCAAAATAGGCCAATTGGGCATTACCCAACCAAAACAATTCAAAATATACCAAAATCCACAAGTTGCCAAAACCTGACTTTCGGTACGCTTCTCGAAAAAATTACGAAAGTTATATATTCATGTAACGACCCGGCCGGCCATTTTAGAAAATTATGCCCCAATCCCCAATTTAACTGCTCCCCTAAGTTCATTTCTGCTATTGTGGTTTGCCGGGAGAGTCGGTTCTGAAATTTGGAGTATTTTGGGACACTTAGTCCCTAAATGAGAGCTTTAAAGTTAGAAAATGGCCCGTAGCCGGAACAGTGTTAAGACGACCTCGGAACAGAAATCCGATGGTTCCATTAGCTCCGTTAGGTGATTTCGGGGTTGGGAGCGCGTTCGGAAAGTATTTTGGAGGTTCGTAGCTCAATTAGGCTTGAAATGCCGAAGTTTGAAATTTTGGCGAATCCGAATGATAGGTGAGATTTTGATCCGGGGGTCGGAATGGAATTCCGACAATTTCTGTAGCTTCGTTATGTGATTTTGGATATGTCCGCAAATTTTCAGGTCATTCGGACGTCGTTTGGTCGGGTTTTAGATCGAATGTGCAATTCGGAAAGTTTTAAGAAATTTAGGCTCGAATCCGTTGTAAATTGATAATTTTTGTGTTTATGGACGTGTTTGGATGATTGGAACAACTTTGAATAAGGTTATAGGAAGTGTTGGTGTTTTTGGTTTAGGTCCCAGAGGCCTCGGGTGAGTTTCGGGGTGGTTTCGGACCATTTCTAGGCCATTCACTGCTGGTTTTTGGCTACAGCAGTGCTCTACACGATCGCGGGGTATAGTCACTATCGCGGTGAGTAAAATCTGAGAAAAGAACTAATGAATCGCGATCGCGTAGATGGCTTCGCGATCGCGAAGAAGAAATTTCTGTCGCGCAGGCCCTACTTTGGAAGATCATATCTTTTTATATAAAAGGTATTTTGAGGTGATTCAAAAACGAAAGTTGTAGATCATCGTGTCTAGTTTTGAGAAAGATAAAGAAATCCTCATTTGGAAATTGGTAACAAAGGTTATGTACGTTACACTCTATGCTGTCCGAGAAGGATATCTAAAATACATAAATGGATTTGGAAGCTCGTATCTCGAAATCTATAAGGATTCATGAAATGATCAACACATGAAAGTTATATCCCTATGTGTCTAGTTTCCAGAACATCAAACCATTCGTCATTTGGAGTTGTGTGTAAAAAGTTATGACCATTTTACTGAAGCCTGTCCGAAGGAACTGGAAGTTGTTCACCGCGATCGCGAGGCATTTCCCGCGATCGCGAAGGGTAATTTTTGGGCCAGAATTTGTTCTCCGCGATCGCGAAGCATTTCCCGTGATCGCAGTGAACAAAATACCTGGACAGAAAGTTTTAAAACATTTCATCCGCGAACCAAACCCATTTTTCCACCAGTTTTGGTCATTCTTGAGAGCTTTTGGACGAGAATTAAAGGGGTTTTGACAAGAAGTGATTAGAGGTAAGTCCTATGAACTAAATACATGATTTTATTGAAGAATCATCCTTGAAATTTATGAAAAACATAGCAAAATTGTAAGAAATTAGGGCTTGGAGCAAAAACTTTAAATTTGGGATTTGAAGGGCCATTTGTGGTCCGATTTGGGAGATTTTTATATGGTTAGACTCGTGAGAGTACGAGGGTTCTGAAAACGTAAAAAAGATTTCAATTCCAAGCCGATGGATTCAGGGGTATTTTGGTCATTTCACCCACTTTCGCAATGTAGCTGTAATTTATCATTGTAATTAGTTATTTGCGATGTTATTTATACTGTGTAATTGGTTTGACTAGATTCGGGCCACTCGGAGTCGGATATTCGCGGCAAGAGGGTTGTCTCTTAAGCGGTTTTGTACCGGAATCGAGGTAAGTGGCTTGTCTAACCTCGTGTGGGGGAACCTTTACCCTTAGGACATTATGTGATAGTTTAAATGCCTTGTACGCGAGGTGACGGGCGTGTACATGCGCTGGTTGTTGTAACTCACTTTACTTGAATTGTTCAATTCGTGATATTCATGTTCTTAATTTATTAAATTGTGACATTTACCTGGTATTCGTTAGGGAAGCATGATTAGGTAGGATTTATCTGTCTAATTGCCTAATTGTCCTACTGAACTTCTTGATAATTGTTGGCACTAGTCCTCGGTGAAGTTGTAGTTAAGCATATTATATTTTCCGTGTGCGTTTTCTTTATTTGTTGTGTTGGTGGACTGCGGGTTCAATTCCCGGAGATCCCAGGGCATATTATATTCTTTCTGTGTATTCCTTTATTTGTTGTGTTTGTGGACTGCGGGTTCAATTCCCGGAGATCCCAGGGCTGTGGGTTCGATTCCCAGAGACCCGGAGTGATATTGTTGTGGACTGCGGGTTCGATTCCTGGAGATCCTGAGATTTATTGAGATGTGGACTGCGGGTTCGATTCCCGGAGATCCGATATTTATTGAGATGTGGACTGCGAGTTCGATTCTCGGAGATCCGAGATTTATTGAGATGTGGACTGCGGGTTCGATTCCCGGAGATCCGAGATTTATTGAGATGTGGACTGTGGGATCGATTCCCGGAGATCCTGAGATTTATTGAGATGTGGACTGCGGGTTCGATTCCCGGAGATCCTGAGATTTACTGAGACATGGGCTGCGGGTTCGATTCCCGGAGACCCAGGGATACTGTTAATGGGGCTGTGGGTTCAATTCCCACAGGTCCTGGACTTATTAATTTAGTTTGTTACTTGTTGTTAGTTAAATATAGATGGTTGCAGTAATCATTTTATTGTTGTTATTTCGGAATTATTATCGTTAAGCTGCTTATTATTGTTATTATCATTTTTGTAACTGTTTTCTCTCAGTAGGGCCCTGACCTTCCTCGTCACTACTCCATCGAGGTTAGGCTTGGCACTTACTGAGTACCGCCGTGGTGTACTCATGCTACTCTTTTGCACACTTTTGTTGTGCAGATCCAGGTACATCAGATTAGGCACATTACAGGTGATTTATGAGCATTGTGAGGAGACTTGAGGTATGATCTGCTACGTCCGCGGATCCGGAGAGTCCCCTTCTATTCTCATTAGTGATATCAGTTATTTCCCTTGGTTCCGTTGTATAGACATTCTTGATGTATAGATCCACGGTTGTACTATTTCTTAGTCTGTGTTGCCCGTGGGATTCCGGGTCTTGGTGGTATTTTTTTTTCTTTTTCACAGTGTGTTTGACGAGCGTATGTGCCAAGCGGCACGTATTACATTCCTTTTATCTCATTTCCCGCTAATTCTTATTAAATGTGCATAAGCTTGTATTTTCCGCAATGTGTTAGGCTTACCAAGTCGTGGGGACTGGGTGCCGTCATGACAGGTTCAGTATTGGTGAACTAGGGTCGTGACAAGTTGGTATCAGAGCTCTAGGTTCATAGGAGTCACGGGACACAGACCGGTTACTTAGAGTCTCGCTGATCGATACGGAGACGTCTGTATTTATCTACGAGAGGCTATGTAGCTGTTTAGGAAACTCTTCAATTCTTTGAATTCCTTATCGTGCGTCATTTATTCAGTTGAAGCCTATGTCATATGTTCTTTTGTATCCACTCGTGTATTGAAATTGCGCACTCGGTATCAAGTATGCACCGACGGTTCGTGACGCTGGAGAGAGATCTCAAGGGAGTCAAGAATTTACTCAACTATTGTTACCGCGTGTCGTCCATATCGATAATGTAAGAGAATTGAGAGATCTTCAATTGTGCACATGGGGGTGCACTAGGTTCTGGCATTCGGTTGATAGTACGGTCGTGACAAGGTTTACTTAACTGCCAAATCGTCAGAGCAATGGTAGAATCACAAGGTGGATGTAGATCTAAAAATAGTTGGTGGTAATAAAGACTATATGGTTCATATGAGATATCTATTTAGCGAAGGATTCAGCCAGCAGAGATACTGGGGAAAATGAGTTTAACTGTCTTAAGAAGGACATGTACCAAACGAATGCCTTGGGCTTGTTTTATGATGAAGACGTACGAATGTTAAGGGCTAGTATCATGGATTAGCAAGATGTATCTTAAGGCTTCGTGTCAAGTGAAAGGATTTCACTATCAACGATGTAATTATGGGTCATATGTCGTGTCCGCTTTGGCCTGCGATGTACTTAGGTGCTATTCCAAAGTTCTTGAAAACTTGCGGATGGGCAAGAGTTGAGGCTCGTATGGTATAATGTTGGGACTTTAGATGTTCCTGTGTCCCTAATAAACTCTGCATTTTATTATCAACAGGGAAATATTTGACAAAGGCTACATGGTGCTTCGTAGGCGTGTGAGAATCATAGTATGTTTTAAGATGTTGTTGGTAGAGAATGCTCGGTGCATGGAGCGAGAAGATGTTTGGTTGTATTGAGATGAGGTCATACCCTATGATGTTAGAGTGCTAATAGAGCACATGTGGTTATATTCGTTGGATCAAGTGAGTTGCAGTTGAATAATAGTAAATGACTTGAGAGAATGATTCTAATGTGTTCGAGAGTCGTGTAATAGTGGCTTTGGGCTAAGTGGGAGAGTCCCACCGCTTAAGATTGGGTCGCATGGTTAATTACCGGTGTGAATTATGGATACTAGCGTATTATTGCGTTATTGCAGCCACGGGAAAGGACCATGTGTGGTAATTTGAGTATATGTACTGTTGAATGCATGTTATGGTTAGCCTTACTGGCTCATGTTCAAACTTGAGGAAAGATTCATGACTTATGCCTCGTATAGGTGCAGGCTTCGTGGGAAGTGATTCCGCTGGGTGCTTTATCGAGAGGGTATTCATATGTTATAAAGAAATTCAGTAGAGTTGGTTGCGTACTGGGGCAAGTTAGAACCGGATGGTTCTCAATAGCGGTCCTAGTGAATTCAAGAGGTAAAGTGTGGTGCATGATAATTCTGAGTCTATAAGTACAGTTGAGGCTCAAGCTTTTGAAGCAACTTATGAAGAAAGGCACAAAATGATCTATGATGTTTTGACTTGTGGTGTAGTATTTGAGAGACATGAAATGGTCGTCGTTCTTAAGATAGTATGGCCTCATGATTTAAGGTCACTCGGGGTAAGTGCGGTTGGAATAAGTTAGGTATTGAAGGAAGATATTAACATTTCTAAGGCAATCAAGGATAACTTGGAAGGAAGTAGATTGATCAGCCATAGTTGAGTTGGCGTATTGGTGTCAATGATAGGTTCATGCAACGTGATCGAATTATGCATGTGATTTGTGGCGGTGCATTTGAGACTTGTCGGCCGCAGTGATTGATGTTATTCTGAAGTATTCTTTTGTTAAGGGCTTGTTATGAGTAGGCGGATCTCGGGAAGGGTTATGGTGGCTTGGACCACTACTTATGGATTGGCATATTCGATGGTTATGAGAATTCGCCGTATGTTGTTATAGTTCTCCTGCAGTGAGCTTAATGAAAAGTCTTATGTGATGAAGTATTAGCCTATCGTCGGTTCTAGAGCTATGATGGAAATTGTGCCTATCGTATATCGGCACGTGGGGTACAGTGAGTAGTATGAAAATTTGAAGTAAGGACCAAGGTCACAATTTGGTCAATGAATGTGATATAAAGAGCTCGGATGAGCAGGGAAAGAGTGTCACTGTTTTGAGTAAGATGGGTATTAACATCAGTATCATTTGAGATCGGTGTTCTATGAAAAAGGCTTTGCATCCCGGTTAGGGACTCCTGATCGCTTTTCAGTGTTAGTGCATCCGGTGGGTTAAATGTGCAGGTCCGTTTAATTATTCGGAAGATGGTGGGAGCTTGACCCACCAGAAGATTGTATAGGTGTGACTTGTAGTCACTTGATTGGTTAGAAATTTAAACCAAGTATGAGGATTTTGGTGATATCATCCATTTGAGAACTTATGCCTGGAGGGCACTCTGCTTAGTGGGTTATAGACCTGTAAAATATTATTGACTTAGCTTGGCACGACCATGATAGACTTAAGGTCGGTGGATAGATTTAAATGTGGAAGTGAGCCTTGCGTCAGGCCAGTTATGTTTCTTCTAGCAATGCGCCCTTTATGGAGGGATAGTCGCGGTCTTATTTCGCGGTTAGTTAATTCAAGTAAAGATATATTGCGCCGTATGAGTGTGCGACAACTTGGTAAGTTCCTTATGTGTTGAGGTTCCGCTCAGCGGTGATGTTATATGAGCATGATGGCTCTTGAGGCTCATATCTTATGTCGCACCTCGGTTGTGCTTGAGTTCATAGCCTATAGCGCTATATGTTTTCATTGAGTCTGATATCATGCACCTTAGTGTGCTTATGATCGATATTCAGTATTTTGATGTGATGAGCTATTCAACTCGACATATGACTCTTTGTGTGAGTCTATATTGTTGGGATCGGGTGGCACGCCGCCATGGTTATATTGTTGGGATCGGGTGTCACGCCGCCATGGTCATATTGTTGGGATCGGGTTGCACGCCGCAACAGTGTGATGTTTATTTCAGTGTCTATAATTGCTTTTATGTGTTCTGTTTCCTATTTTCTGAGTAGGTCCATGTTAATGTGAGAGTTGAATAGTTCTCTCTAGTGTTCGCCTTCCTTTTGTATCACGTACGAATCAGTAGCCTACTGGCACATTGTGTCATCTTGTAGGACTTTTGATTATGTCTGATGTGGCTTATTGCCTGAGCAGTTCGTACTGGGTGAGATGAGATTATGTG
>JASVEL010005633.1:0-165173 GCA_032618575.1 Nicotiana noctiflora | reverse complement strand
GTCTTGGTGGTATGCCATATGGTGTGGTTGATGAGTGTATGTGCCAAGCGGCACTAATTACATTCCTTTTATATCGTTTTCCGCTATTTTCTTATTTAATGTTCATAAACTTATATATTTTGTATCGTGTTAGGCTTACCTAGTCGCGGGGACTGGGTGCCGTCATGACAGGTTCACTATTGGTAAGCTAGGGTCGTGACAAAATGCTTGATCGATTGTTAGGGAGGTCACACTTTTGTTTCTTAGATGGGTACTCAGGGTACAATCGGATCTCCATTGCCCCCGAGGATAGAGAAAAGACCTCCTTAACATGCTCATATGACATTTATGCCTTCCGGAGGATGCCATTTGTCCTATGCAATGCACTTGCCACATTCCAAAGGTGCATGATGGCCATATTTACTGACATGATGGAGGATATTATGGAGGTATTTATGGACGACTTCTCGATGGTAGGGAATTTGTTTGAGGAATGCCTGGTCAATCTGACGAGCATGTTGAAACGGTGCATCGAGACTAACTTAGTTCTAAATTGGGAAAAGTTCCATTTCATGGTATAAGAAGGAATAGTCTTGGGGCACTGGGTATCAAGCAAAAGGATAGAGGTTGATCGAGCAAAAGTTGATGTCATTGCAAAGCTGCCTCCACAAACTTCAGTCAAAGCCATTAGAAGCTTTCTTGGACATGTCGGTTTCTATCAGAGGTTCATTAAAGACTTCTCCAAAATCGCCAACCCCCTCTGTAAGTTACTAGAAAAAGATCACTCTTTTGTATTTTCTGATGATTGCAGGATAGCTTTTGAGGAATTGAAGAAGAGGCTGGTCACAACACCAATCATTGTTACCCCCAACTGGAGCAACCATTTGAAATTATGTGTGATGCTAGTGACTATGCGGTGGGGGCAGTGCTGGGCGAGCGGAAGGACAAGTTGATGCATCCAATCTACTATGCTAGTAGAACACTAAGCAGAGCCCAGCTAAATTACACAGTGACGGAAAAGGAGATGTTTGTTGTAGTGTCTGCTTTTGACAAGTTCAGGTCCTATCTGATAAGATCTAAGGTAATTGTATACACTGACCATGTCGCACTTAGAAATTTAATTGAAAAGGACTCTAAGACCCGCCTGATTCATTGGGTGCTGCTACTGCAAAAGTTCGATATTGAAGTTCGTGATCGCAAGGGCACTGAAAATCAAGTCGATGATCATTTATCACGACTTGAAAGAGCTGAAAATGTTATAAAAAGTGAAGAAATCCTAGAAACCTTTCTAGACAGGTAGTTGCTCACTACCACTCTTCTTGAAGCGCCATGGTATGCAGATTATGCTAATTACCTGGCCAGTGGTATTGCTCCTCACGACCTGTCTACGGTCTAGAGGAAAAGATTCATTCGTGAAAGCCAACTGTACTATTGGGATGAACCCTACTTGTTTAGAATTTTCCTTGATAACATGATCCGGAGATGTCTCCCCGAGATCGAGCAATCTTCTGTCTTGCAGTCTTGTCATTCTTTGGCATATAGTGGTCATTTTGGAGGAATCTGGACAACAGCTAAGGTGCTAGAGGCTGGGTTTTTCTGTCCAACAGTGTTTAAAGATGCTCACTTGTGGGTAAAAAGGTGTAATGAATGTCAACGCACCGAGAACATCTCCCAGCATCACGAGATGCCCATGAACCCAATCCAGGAGGTGGAAGTATTTGATGTCTAGGGGATAAACTTCATGGGTCCCTTCGTTAGCTCCTACGATAATAAGTATATTCTTGTTGCTGTAGATTATGTGTCCAAATGGGTAGAAGCTGTAGTATTACCAACCAATGATGCTAAGGTGGTTGTTGGTTTCTCAAGAAAAACATATTCACTCGCTATGGGACACAGCAGGCAATCATAAGCGACGGGGGCACTCACTTTTGTAATCGGGCCTTTGAAAAATTGCTGAAGAAATATGATGTGCGATATAAGGTAGCTACTCCATACCACCCACAAACCAGTGGACAAGTTGAAATGTCCAACAGAGAAATTAAGAGCGTATTAACAAAAACAGTGAACGCCACAAGGACTGACTGGTTATGGAAGCTTGATGATGTGTTATGGGCTTATAGGACAGCTTTCAAGACACCAATTGGCATGTTACCATATAAGTTGGTGTTTGGGAAGGCTTGTCACTTACCGGTTGAATTGGAACATAAAGCATGGTAGGCACTAAAACAACTAAATCTTAACTTGGAAGATGAGGGCACAACAAGAGTCACTGAATTACATGAGTTAGAAAAGTTCCGATATTTGGCTTTTGAAAGCGTGAGGTTATATAAGGAGAGGATGAAGCGGATGTATGACCAAAACATCATGGAGCGAAAATTCATGTCTGGGGACAAGGTATTACTTTATAACTCAAGATTATGATTGTTCCCGGGTAAACTAAAATCAAGGTGGTCTGGACCATTTCGTGTGATTGAAGTATTTCCGTCCGGAGCTGTGGAAGTTGGTAATGAAGATAGCTCTCGCACATCTATAGTCAATGGTCAGCGGTTAAAATTCTACATGGTCATGGACGAGCCCAAGCAGAAGTCTGAGCTGTATTTGAATGATCCACAAAGGTCGAGCGAGCCTTAAATGTGCTAAGATGAGTCGTGCCGTGACGTTAAATCAGGCGCTACGTGGGAGGCAACCTATTAAATTGTTGTAATTGTAACTCTTATAGTTTAGAGTATAAAAATAAAAAAAATAAAAAATAAAAAATAAAAATATTATACCGCTGCCAGGCGTAAGAATCAGTGAAAGCATTCTACCGTGGTGAAACCGCGGTCAAATGCCCTCTCTGAAACTCACTACTCGCTGTTCTACCACGATCGCGGTAGAACTGCGAGTGGCCCAGGTAAGTCTGTCAAATAATATTTTTTTATTTTAATCCCCCCTTATAACATACCCTAAACTAAACCCTCCCTCATTCTTTACACATAACAGTCTCCCCCACTACAATTTTCTCCTCCCTCTCTCTACACAAATTCCTACTTTCTCTCTTCTTCTTCCTCCTTCACTTCCCCCTCAACCCACCTCCATCACCAATTTCCTTCTCATCTCTTCAAGCATGTATTTTTCTCTCTTCTTTATTTCTTTTTAGTTTTAGGTAGTGTAATTTAATTTAATTTTTATTTTTTACTTAAACCCTATCTAGGCTTAGTGTAAAACATGAATTATTGCCCTATTTTAAGATTGCCATTGTTGTATATGTTGTTTTTGATATTATTGGTGCTAGAATTGGTGGGCTCTCCATGATTGTTTAATTGTGATGTTAATTTGGTGGTGTGGAGACCCACGATTATGTTTTTGTGTTGTAATGAAAAGTTTGAGCCATGTGTTGGCATTATGTTGAATAATTGTGAGGTATTTTATGCCCAAGTTCGGTTTGTTTGTTGTAATTGTGGAGGTTATGTATTATTGTGTGGGGTTGTGTTGTCATGGATAAATGATGTGTATATGGTGGCTATGTAAAATATGATTAATATTGGAAGGTGTAAGTGTGAGGTAAATTATGCCGGAAGTGGTGAAAAATAGAAAAGAATTGTGGGAGTTTAGTAGCCATGGTATGATTGCATTGAAGGAGTCTATTTGTAGTCATCGGGTAGTGAAGTCTGAGTAACCATCCGAGTGGCTATCGTTATGAACATATTTTTATATAGTGAGCTTCTTATGTGCAGGACTATGGCACCTAAATGATTGCGACAAGTAGCTGGGCCATCTAGGCGACCAACCTATGATGAGTCCCGCTTTACTTCGGAAGTGGCTGAGGATGATTTTCATGCCAAAGCCACAAAGGCTTTTCTGGAAGAAATTCCAATTGATCGGATGGCTCTTCGTGGAGAAACCAAATATGTATGAGGATATAAGGCGTCGGGATATGGAGTTCTTGTTCCAGGACACAACCTCTGTCAATAAAATGTTGGTACTTGAGTTTTATGCTAACGCTACCTTCCACATGGCCAGGGAGGTGTTCGTTCGGGGCAAGTATGTCTATGCCAAGGTGCCCAGTATCGGCAGGTGTTAAGATTTCCCCCATTCAGTAGTGATGTGAACTGTTATCACGATAGGCTAGGTGTCACTTATGAGATTATGATTGAGGCCTTGTGCGTAGGTGGGCGTCCTCTATGGATAAAGGACCAAATAACACTCAACTCCACCTCCTTCACGCACTTGGCCAAATGTTGGCTTACTGTGATTTGCAACAAGTTCCTCTCTTCAAGTAACACCACAGATGTCAACTTCAAAAGGGCGGTATTAACTTGTTGTTTTGTCACCCCAAAAGGAGTTTGATGCTGCCAGGATAATCAGTGATGAGATAATACTTAGGGGCCCTCTGAAGTTAAAGGGATTCTATTTCCCTTCCTTGGTCACTACACTCTGCTTAATGCACCATACACCCACCTTACTAACTAATGGCGACTTGCCATAAAAGCCCCATTCAAGGCCTCAGGGTATTAGGGTGGGACAAGGTACCAGCGACCCAATAGACATTGATGATGAAGATGATGACCCTGTCCCGGTTGCCGAGTCTAGGAGGTCCACAAACAGTGTGGATTTGTCTAGGCGCACACATTCTGGAGCTAGCCTTTCAAGATTGCAGTGTATGAGACCTATGCTAAGGTCTTTGGAAGAAGAAGTGGTGGATCTCTGCTCTTTCGTGGATGGTTTGCACACACGCATGGATGCGATGTCCCAGCGACAGTCGAGGTCTGAGAGCCGATTTATGGCTTGGTTTAGAGCATTGTGGCGAGCATGCCACGTCGACCCCGACATTGTCTTAGACTCTAATTGAGTCTCAGGGAAGTCTTCTTACCCCTCTATTCTTTATTTTGTTTATATTGACATGGGGACATGCCATAACTTTAAGTGTGGGATGGGAGACTTACTCTATTTGTATGTTGTGGATTGTATAATTGTGTATAATATAAGTTGGTTTGTATATATTAGAGTAAGTAGTTTAATATTAGTTGGCTTGGCCCGACGATGGATACTTGTCGACGGATTTCCTGAGGGTCAAAGTCGGAATAAAAAAAATTAAAAAATCATAAAAACCGAAAAACAAAAGTAGAGAAATCTTCCTGATGACGGACTACTTGGATAGTACTCTTCCTGATGACGGACTACTAGAACAATACTCTTGAGGGAATTAGTCCATGTAGATTTTTTTGTTTTTATTTTTCTTTTTCTTAGGTAGTGTATTATCTCCCCCTTGGTTTTTCTTTTGACCACGGTTCTTTTCCAAGGGTTTGTCTTGAACCGGGTTAGGTAGATTTTTCTTTTTCTAGTTTTAGGTTTAGATGGGTGAAGGTTAATATGTAACCCCGAATATGCACACTTGCAATAGCTAAAAGGAACTTGAGAGTAAGTCATCTAATCTTGATTGTAGATTCTAAGATATGCCTTAATTTTGCACAATTTGGCTTGCTTGAACACTTGTATGACTTTGTTGATGAACTAATTCGAAATGAGTTGCATGCTAAGTGTGAGTGAGGTTTATACTTGCATTATGTGTTTACATATGATACCTAGAACTTGCCATGTGTGTTTGCAAAGTGAAATAGAAGTCGTTTAGTTTTAGAGATGATAGAGGCATTTATTTATGCAACCCCATAACAAAAACTGTGAATCCACCTGTACATAATATCATAGTTAACCCCTTTGAGCCTTATGCATGTTCTTTGATAACCCTATAATGTTCACAATATCTATGTTGAATAAATACATTATTAAACCTTACCTCCTAGAAGAACTTGAATTGTTAATGAATATGCAAAAGTGAAAGTGTGGGGTTAGGGAGTAGTGAAAAAAGTGAATCAATAATGAATGGTAGAATTGGTGAATTGGCATTTGTATAGTAAATGTTCATAAAAAAATTTTAAAAAAACAAAAATAGAGATGAAGCCAGTTGCACCTAAAAGAAAAATGGGGATTACAAGTAAATCAAAATGTGGAAGAATGGTTGGGTTGAGCATAAAGGTGACACAAAAAGGAAGTTTGGTATTAAAAAGTGCTTAGGGAGGTTAGCCACTATATCCAAAAGTATCCTACCCGTCCCGTAGCCTACATTACAACCTTTAAAGACCTCTTGATCTTTGACTGAATGGCTCGATTAGTAGAGTATTACACTTGGGGCAAATTTGTGGTGTGTCTGTGTGGCATATGAATGCTCTTTGCTGATAGTGAGTGAATTCTTTTTATATATAGTTCCTTGTTGTATATTTTATATGTGTGGAACTTCTCTCAGATTTTGTATTGTGAGGGCATGTGACTCAGGAAGAAGAAGTCTTCAAGTCTGTTAGAGTAATTAGAGTGAGCAATAATGTGTCTTGGCATGAGAGTTTGCGATTGAGTAAGGATTGTGCATTGCTTAGGTTAATCATCGATAGTAGCTTGTGTGATATATTTTGGGGTAAGACATTGAGAATTTAGGCCTAGAAGTGTGATTAAATTTGCTCGAGGAAGAGCAAAGGTTTAAGTGTGGGGTGTTGATAATAGATGAATTTTACTATATTCATGCCCTAAATAATCACATTCTTAAGTTGTTTTGATACTATATATGATGACAAAATGCTCTTATTAGTGTTTTTTATGAATTCTAGGTACAAAATGGTTAAGAAAGGATAAGGAGCAATTTTGGAGTCAAAAGTAGAAGAAAAGGGCCATTTATTCAAAAATCATGGAAGCCATGCTGGAACAGCCCTGAAGATTCAGAATCACTGTTCTACCGCGGTTCTACTGCGGTCTGCTGAAAGTTCTGAGATTCAAAGAGTTGATTTGGCAGCGGTTCTACCGCAACCGCAGCAGAACCGCGGTGAAAGGCATAAAATTGAAGGAATAAAGTGTAAAAATGGGATTTTAATTACCTAAACCCTAGATAAAACCTTAGGATTCCCCCAATGGAGGCAATCGTTGTATTTTTGAGTACTTTTGCAAGGAAACTAGCGTGAGAATTCTCTAAACATCTCTCTTAATTTTCTTTTGAATTTCCATCATGAATTCTATTCTAGCTTTTGTTTTCATAGTTATTAGTAGCTAAATTCCTATCAAAGGTTTTGATGGAACCTATTGGTTGATAAAATTCTGATTTATATGAATACAAATTGTTAGTTAATCTCTATTTGTTCAACTTCATTTTTGTTGTAGTTAATTGACAGGATCCTTAATTAGCTGTGCCTATTTAGTGTACATGACTTAGAAAAGAATACATATTTAGGTTATTGTTGAACAACACCACTGCTAGATTATTAGAGGGATCTATAATTGCGGGTTTAAAGGTGGGATTAGGAATAACGAAACTTTGAGTGTAATCTAAAGTGAATTGTGATAACTTAAGCAAGCTAGTGTAACTCGGAAGAGTGAAATAATAAATTAATGTGATTATTCGGCAGAGATTTATGGTAGGATTATTGTTCATGATTGATAGAGAGATATTGATAAATTTGTATGAGTATAAACAGAAGGGATTCCATCAATAGGGGAAATCATTACCTTAGTAGTTCTCATTCTTGTTTACAATATATTTAGTTATTTTTCAGTTATTTAGTTCTTTGCAAAAGTAGTTGTTAAGAAGCACTCAAAAGGATATTTGAATATTTGGGAAGCTGATTCGGAAGATTAAGGTTTTGAAGATAGTAGTTGATAGGTTAAATCTCTGAGGATTCGATCCCGTATGAAATACTAGGGTTATATTTGCTGACGGCATTGTCCTTTTATAAGGCATAGGTTGTCGTGATCATGACACCCACTATAGCTTTCGATCTAGTATTATTTTCGGCCATCTTTTTTTTTGTGCGGTAGAGAAAGGTAGTTGGTTGATCTCTAGGTGGATACTATGATTTTGATTCTCGGAATCCCCACAGACGACACCAAATTGTTTGGCTCAAAAGTTAACAATATATTTTGTAAGCTAGAAAACAATCAAAATATGAAAGGGTAAATCGCAATCAAATATAATAGACCTAGAGATGCAAAAATGATGTTATCGTTGTAGATCTAATATTATATGTTGATAATATGAACTCAAGAGAAGATATTTGTTGGAGACAGAGATAAAGAGAGAATGAGAGAAAGTGATATTATTCAAGAATCATAATGATGACTTTTTACAATGGGAAGGTCCTCTTTATATAGGGGGGCCCTTCTTTGAAATAGTTATAAAAAGTACAAAAAGTGATCGACGTCCTCTTAGAGAGGACACAAGGTCTTAACTGGCATCGCCTTCATCCTTACGTCTGAGTTGTACCCTTACTTTAGTACACGTATTAATAACAACACGATTGGGATTCAAGAATAACTAAAGAAAAACAAGAAATGTGCAGAAACTATAAGAAAATAAAGAAACAAAAAAAAGACAAAAATTTAAGATAGATTGAATTCAAGAAAGAGTTTCTTGAATTCAAGAAGTCTATTCTTGAAGTTGAATCCTAACAACAACAATTAGTCAACAAAGAACTAATCGTCTTTGGTAGAGAATTAAAAACAAGAAATAGATTGTGAAAACCCGACCCTTTAAAATAACAAGAACAACAATAAGCCAAAACTTATTACCTTTCTTGAATACCTAGAAGTGATCTAAGATTTCAAAAAAGTTTTAATCTTACCACCTTAAGTTGAGTCTTGAAGGCTGAAGAATAAATCCAAGAGTAGCCACACACAAGAGTGCAAGAAAAATCTCACAAATTGTATTGATAATAATCTGAATAATCTCCCTAAAAACAAAGAAGATACCCCTTTATATAGAGGGGGTCACGAAATTGTACTTAAAATAAGGAAATAAAGTCCTAAACTACTTTGGATAACAAGTCCAACTAACATAGGAAAAGGTAAAACTCTAGGAAACAAAAACCAAGTCAATCTTGGAAAGTAATTCTACCAGTCTTAGGAAAAGGAAAATATTAATATTAACTAACTAGAAAAAGAATAAATATAGTCCCATAATATATGGAAATAAGTACAAAACCAATCTTGGATAGAATCTTGAAAATCTTGAAGGAAATTTGCAAGCAACTTGGCACCAGCTTGCACTCAACATCTAGCACGCCTATTATACCTTTCTTTTACATCAAGTAAGTACTTTTTATGCTATTAAAATGTGGTTTTATGTAGGAGTTCATGGGCTGCAAGTTTGGGCACATTTAGGTGTGAAATTGGTCCAATGACCTTATTTTTCAACCTTTTAACTTGAGATCTTGTTAAAGTCCCTCTTTGCGATTCCAAAGCTTCATACTTGTCCTTGAATAGATTTGAGCTTTCTAGTATGCTATCATTCCCCTTTTCTTGAAGAAAATTCGTCCTCGAATTTCGACCTTGCAAGATAACAAAGACAGGCACTAAAAAATGGTTAGAATAAAATAAGATAGTGACCATGTGTCCACTTAATAGGTGTAAATACTCCTTTATACAGCATATGGACATCATCATCCCAATAAAATTTATACCTACTTAGATTTGTCCCATAAATACCTCTCTTAAAGTAGTCAACAAATGTTCATGATAATGAAATTACAAAAGATTGATCATGTATCCATTTAAAATAAGTATCTCTGCTGCATGTATCAAATAAGATAAATTTATGATATAGCCAAGTATCAATTATAAATTTCATGGATTCTTCAACATATAAGCTATTCAAAGAAGTGTATAAATCCTCAAGAATGTTAGAAGAACCCATAATTCCCAAAATAAAAGTTTTAATACATTCAAACTCATGATTACAATTTTCCCCAATAATATTCGCAATATCAATGGATTCTAAATAATTGCTCAATCTTCACAAAGAGTCATGCATAGGTTTATGAAAGAGTACTTGATCACAAGCATCACAATAATCATGTATATCCTCTTTACTAGTAGCAAACACTTGTACAAACTCACAGTCAACATGGCTTAAAGAATAACTAACTCTCTAGAAATTTATCATATGAAAGCTCACTAGACACTTGAATAAGAAAATAAGAAATATTTAAATCATTCGCAAGCCTCTTTCTACCAAGTTGGAATTCATAATCATCCACATCGAACTCAATTTCAAAAAGAATAAAATTACTCTTGCACTTGAACTTAGATATTACTATTAATGACTTGATATGCATCAAAACACCATAATCCATAACCATTATAAAGTCATAAACATAAGAAATTAGAGGATAGTTCATTACCTTCAAACATACCTTAGGTGTCCTAGAAAGGCCAAGAATTTGAATAAATCAATTATACATACCATACTTGGACTTATTTACCAGTGGAATATCATCACGTTGTATTCTTTTATGCAATGGCTCCAACTTAGCAATACTTTTAGGCAACTCCATGTTATAAACCTGTAAATGGGGATCAAAATATTCAAAAGGCTCAACAACAAATAAATGAATCAAGCTTTTATCTTCCACCATCCAACAAGAATTTATTTTGCCTAATTTATGTTGGACTCCAATAGGATCCTTTGCTGCCATCACTCTCGCCTCACCTATCCTTTTAGAAGGTCCTTCAACATGTGGCTGCACAAAAACGCAAGAACTAAAACAAGAAAGAGTTAATGGGTTAGGAAGTAAAGAACATATTTTCTTACTTGCACTCTCTTTGGATTTTACCTCAAGACTAACTTTTTCATCTCCCTTAGCCTCTTTTCTCTCTCTAAAGTTTTCTTCTTTTTCATCACTCAAACCATATTTATCTCTCTCTACCTCAAAGCCTTTTTCTATCTTATGGCCTTCTCTCTTCTCTTTCCTCTCAAGATCACTCTTTTCCTTCCATGACATCACGCTCTTTTTACTCAAAACAACCTCTCATTTTTCTTCTCTTGGGGTGTCAACATGCACTCCCTTACTCCTCTCATTCTTTTATCTCTAATATTTTTCCATAGTCTTTTTAATTAGAATGTTTCTTCTACTTGGGAATTCATAAGCCTTGTGATCTCTCCCTTGACACTTGAGACATTGAATAGAAGAAGTAGAAGTAGAAGTTTTAGGCATAAAAGGCTTACCCCCATCCTTCGATTCCAATTTGTTCTCGCCCTTGTCTTTATGTAATTTAAGAGTATGTGTCTCCTCAAATTTCGGCCATTGCTTCTTTGGAATAGTAGTTTGCCGGCTTCTCCATGAGCTAGATTGCTGTCTCTTTTTGTTTTATCTTTCTACCTTTACAGCTAATTCAACTAACTCATCTAAAGTTATATATTGTTGCAATTCGACTACACCAGCTATTTTTTTATTTAAGCCATTCAAAAACCTAGTCATTGTAGCTTCCTCTTCCTCCATACAATTAGCTTGGATCATAGCCATATCCATAGACTTAAAGTACTCATTTACGGACAAGGACCCTTGCCTCAAAGTTTGAAGATGTTGTAGATCTCTTTGAAAGTGTGATGGCACAAATCTCTTCCTCATTACCCTCTTCATTTCAGCCCACGTAGCAATGAGTGCTTGTCCTTCTTGCAATCTATCCCTAGAAAGCTTTTTCCACCTGATTGCAGCATAGTCAGAAAACTCAACAGCAGCAATTTTAACCTTCTTACTCTCCGAATAGTTATGGCAGTCAAATATGGCTTCCACTTTTCTCTCCCAATCAAGGTACAAGTCTGGATCTCTTGTTCCCTTGAAAGATGGCATCGTCATCTTTATACTACTTATACTATCATCCTCAAGTCTTCCTCTTTGTCCCCTCTTATCTCTTCCTACCCTATCAAAATCAATATAATCATTAAAATCATCGGTTAGGTTTTCTTGATTTACAGTAGGGCGGGTATATTTCTCCTAGCTTGGGGTCTAGCATTATTTCCCCTCCTAAGTTTAGCTATTGTAATATTTTGCTCAGCAATTGTGTCCCTCGACTCTTGTAATTGCAAATTTCACCTTTCAAATTGTTGGTGAATTGCTCGTATGGTGAAATCATCTCTTCCTTTGGTGTCGGCTTCTTGAAGAATCCTTTGTTCATCTTTACTATCAGTACAAGACATCCTAAACAAGCAATATATATCTCTAAATTTGGTTTTTCCTTCTGATGTTCTCACCTCACTTACCTTTTTTCGCTCAATGCAACTATTGGTCGTTAAACTTTAGATTTATTAATAAACCTTACTAGTCATAACCTTTTAGTTATAAGAATTTAGAGTCAGAAAAAGAAAAGAAAAGTGGAAGACCAAACCTAGAAAGAATAGGAATTGGTTAGTAAAAAAAAAGGAAAGAATTTAAGAAACCCAAAACCCACCAGAATAAGGAAAGAGTTTCCTTAATCTTCAAGAACTAGGATCCCCTCTTCTTGTTTCATATCTTGACTTGGAAACCAAATAATACTTGAATTATGAAAGTAATAATGAACAAGAATACTTTTTGGGGGCTGAATTTCATTTTTTCGATTTTATTTATTTATTTATTTATTTTTATTATCAAGAATCTCCCAAGATTATCAAGATTAAAATCTTAATTAGCCTATGCTCCGATACCACTTGATAACAACACGATTGGGATTCAAGAATTACTAAAGAAAAACAAGAAACGTGCGGAAGCTAAAAAGAAAATAAAGAATAAAAAAAATGATAAAAATTAAAGATAGATTGAATTCAAGAAAGAGTTTCTTGAATTCAAGAAGTCTATTCTTGAAGTTGAATCCTAACAACAATAATTAGCTAACAAAGAACTAATCGCTTTTGGTAGAGAATTAAAAACAAGAAATAGATTGTGAAAACCCGACCCTTTAGAATAACAAGAACAACAATAAGCCAAAACTTATCACCTTTCTTGAATACCTAGAAGTGATTTAAGATTTCGAAAAAGGTTTAATCTTACCATCTTAAGTTGAGTCTTGAAGGTTGAAGAATAAATCCAAGAGTAGCCACACACAAGAGTGCAAGAAAAATCTCACAAATTTTATTAATAATAATCTGAATAATCTCCCTAAAAACAAAGAAGATACCCCTTTATATAGAGGGGGTCACGAAATTGTACTAAAAAATAAGGAAATAAAGTCCTAAACTACTTTGGATAACAAGTCTAACTAACATAGGAAAAGGTAAAACTCTAGGAAACAAAAACCAAGTCAATCTTAGAAAGTAATTCTACCAATCTTAGGAAAAGGAAAATATTAACCTTAACTAACTAGAAAAATAATAAATATAGTCCCGTAATATATGAAAATAAGTCACAACCCAATCTTGGATAGAATCTTGAAAATCTTGAAGGAAATTTGCAAGCAACTTGGCACCAACTTGCACTCAACATCTAGCACGCCTATTATACCTTTCTTGGACATCAAGTAAGTTCTTTTTATGCTATTAAAACATAGTTTTATGTAGGACTTCATGGGCTGCAAGTTGGGCACATTTAGGTGCGAAATTGGTCCAATGACCTTGTTTTGCAACTTTTTAACTTGAGATCTTGTTAAAGGCCCTCTTTGCGATTCCAAAGCTTCATACTTCTCCTTGAATAGATTTGAGCTTCCTAAGATGCTATCATTATGCTTACCGGGCGTAACCTTCAGCGTAGAAACGTCGAGGGCCAAATTTGACCCCATACACAACATGATAACATATACTGTAATTACATGCACTCAATTTGATCCCCCTTTTCTACTGCCCTTCATTATGTGCTAGTTATAATTAAAGGAAAAATACTAATACTGTAATAATTATTTTAAAGTTAGTAATTATATTGCATTACTATTATTCTGATAAATACCTTTTTTCCTGTACGTTCTACATAAATTAAGTTAACTTAGCATAATTATAAAGCGACGATTATTTCATAACTATAATTTTTACATTAGCTTGTCAAGTATAACCTTCACTCTCAAATCATAATCCGGTTGAATATTATTTGGGTATTATCGTTTTTAGCCCGCGCCAAAAATTATTTATATCTTCTAGCCGAAAAAAGTGTATAAACTTTGTATATATAGTAATATATATATATATATATATATATATATAGTAACTTTTTTCTAGTATTTTGCTACATATTTTTAAATAAATATCACTATATGTAAAACTAACTATTTGATAAATACGTACATAAATTTGAAACCTATATTACCAAAACAAATTTAACATGTTAAAAATAGTGGAATAGTTAGGAAACTCTAAAAAGTAGGGTGGATAAGATATACGATTAAAAAAAAGAAGAATGGTATCGTAATCTTCTTGGCATGACATAAAAGAGTATCACTCGAATAATTTTTTTCTACCCTCTACGTTAGTGAATTACATTTATGTGAAGACAACTCGAAAATGATAAGCAGCTAAAATTATTTTAGAGCTTGATTTGTGACAATTTACAAAAAGAAAAATATAATCAAAGTAATACTATTACTGCTATTACTAAGTCTAGAAACGAGTTTAGGCAAACCAGAATTGTCCACACCAAACTACTACTTGCCATTTTGTCTGATTTAGAAAGGTCAAATATTTACACATCACATACCACAAAATTACCATAATAATAATAATAAGAAGAAAAATAATAATTTCAATCTGTAATTATTGTGAGGTAATTGGATATAAGTCAATTTTTATAAGATTTTCGCTCTTTGTACTTGAAGTTATTATTTCTTTGATTTCTGCTTGATGGTATTGATATATTGTCCTTTCTCTTCACGTTTTTTCCGTCTTCTTGAGCCGAGGGTCTTTCGAAAACATTTTCACTTGTGCTTGATGATGTTATTATTTCTTTGGTTTCTATTTGACGGTGCTGATATATTGTCCATTCTCTTCTCGTTTTTTCCGTCTTCTTGAACTGAGGATCTTGTGTGTCACGACCCCAAATCCGACCGTGATGGCGCCCAGCACACTGCTAGGCCAGCCTGACCAATTAGCAACAATCACAGAGCCATAAGCTTACTTTATCCAATTTGAGCATACGGAAATAATTCAACAGTGATAGATACATATTAAAAACAGGGAACCAAGTCCCAACACGTGCCAACTCCCATAGACCGAAGGGTCAAGAGTCATGAGCCTCTACAGAATATACAAGTGTATATAGTGAATATAATTGTGCACAAGTGTGGGATGATCAGAACAAAATATAGACAAACTAGAGAATCAGGTCCTGCGAACGCTGGCAGCTACCTCGACTGTCCAAAAGCACTCCCGAGCCGCGATGGAATCAGCTCTGCTGTAATGTACCTGGATCTGCACACAAGGTGCAGGGAGTCGGGTGTGAGTACTTCCAACTCAGCGGTAATAAAAGTAAATAATGCTGAAGGGAAGAAAACCACGCAAGGCACTATCTCTTGCTACACAATACGGAACTATCATAAAACTTCAAAACACTATCATTTTATTCCTTTTTAGCATATGTGAGTAGATTATTTAGAAATCTCAATTTTTAGCTACTTTCTTTCATTATAACATACCAATACCTGGGAGAATCTCAAGCAGTGCAAGTCAGCACTCAAATCAGCCTCTCGGGCTCAGCACTCCTTAACAATTTATACCAGGAGATCTGGTCAATAAAGCAACAAATGCACATGTGCCAGTAAAGTATGAGTGCTAAAATGTCATGCCACGTAGCACACGTAAACCAATGTATGTATGCCATGCAATGCATATGACCGCTACGGCGTGTAACCCGATCCTTTTGGGTACCTGTGCTCACTGGGGGTGTCCAGACTCCGGAGGGGCTTCTATAGCCCAAGCACAATATTAATATCACACCTACTGCGGCGCGCAGCCCGATCCATATACCACTGCGGCGTGCAATCCGATCCATGCATGTGTATGCATATGCTCATATGAATGTCATGCCCTAACATATGGCCCTCGGCCCCAATCAGTTTAACAGATAATCAAGAAAGCCCTACGGGCAACAATATCATATTAGCTCACAACTAAAATATTATTAAGACCTTGTTCAAGTTTTTCATAACCTTATAAGAATGCTGAATAGCAAAATACCATTTAAAACCTTAAATTTAGATAAAAATATGTACAGTGTTATCAAGACAATGATATTAATCCCTGAAGGATTCAAATAATCGGCACGAAGCCCAAGTATGATAATTAGTCCAATTCATTTCAACAATTAGGTATTATTATTTATTACGCGGGACGGACCAAGTCACGATCCCCAATGGTGCTCTACCCCACGCCTGTTATCCGGCGTGCAAGTCACCTCAACACAGCACTAAGATGTGCAAGTCCGGGGTTTACCAACCCTCAGGACATCATTTACAAGTATTACCCACCTCGAACCGGCGAAAGCTCATGCCCGCGACGCCTTAGCTCCTCGAATCGGCATCCACGCACGTCCAAACTAGCCAAAATCAGTACAAATATATCAAATTAGGCTAATGGAACATAACCCAATCGAAAGAACTCGAAAAATATCAAAAATCACGAAATTTGCAAAACCCGAGCCCGGGCCCACATCTCGAAAAATTTCGAAACTCATATTTCCAGAACCCTCGTCTCGCCACGAGTCCATACATATAAAATTTACCAAATTCGGACTCCATATGCCCGCTCAAATCGGTATTTTTCTACAATTTAGGCCTAGGGCTTAAACCCACATTAATCCTCCATTTCCATAGAAATAACCCATGATTTCATGATAAAAGCGTGTAATTAAACCACAAAACTTACCTCCGATAATATCCCGATGTTCTCCCAGCAATTCCCGTCACTTTATCACTCTAGAGCTCAACAATGGGGGTTTATGAAATGAAACCCGTAATGAAATGTTTCTGTAATTAAAGAATCTGCCCAGGCGTTTACACTATGCGATCGCATCCCATCATTGCGATCGCGTAGAACAAATGATAGCTCGAATTAATTAAGGCTATGCGATCGCACTTCCTCTCCGCGATCGCGTAGAACATCACAACCCGGCTCCAAATTACTACTATGCGATCGCAAACTGACCACGCGATCGCATAGAACAATAAGCTTCTTAGGCACCCCGGATCATTTTACCCTATGCGCTCGCACAAGTGACCCTGCGATCGCAGAGTGCCAGTTTCCATACCTATGCGATCACATCTCCTATTACGCGATCGCATAGAACAACTCTGGGGCTCACTTCCATCCTTCTATGCGATCGCATCTACTCTATGCGATCGCGTAGAGCATCCGTCTGCAACAAAACCAGCAGCCAACAGCAGTTCAAAAATACAAGAAATTGGTCCGTTTGGACCCCCGAAATCAACCCGAGGCCCCCGGGACCCCAACGAAAACCACCAACATACCCCATAACACGTTTCAAACTTGTTCTAATCATAAAAACACCATCCTAAACATCAAAATCCCCAATTACACACGGATTCAAGCCTACGTTTCTTCAAAATTTTCAAAACTAACATTCAATCCAAAACCCGATCAAACGACGTCCGAATGACCTGAAAATTTGCAGGCATATCCAAAATCACCTAACGAAGCTACTGCAACTGTCAGAATTCCATTCCGACCCCCGGATCAAAATCTCACCTACCGTTCGGATTTCGCCAAAATTCAACCTTAGCCAATTCAAGCCTAAAACTACACCGGACCTCCAAATCCAATTCCGATTGCTCTCCTAAGTCATAAATGATCCCCCGAAACTAGTCGAATCATCAGAATCCAATTCCGAGCACTCTAACTCAATAGTCAACTCTAGGTTGACTTTCCATATTCAAACTTCCTTCAAACATGCTATTTGCTTCATTTTCAATTCAATTCATTCCTAACTCATCCGATAGGTTCTAACACCGATATAGAAGCATAAGATATGTAAATGCAAGGTAACGGGGTGGAAATTCCCGTAACGACGGGCCGGGTCGTTACATTCTCCCCAACTTAAACAAATGCTCGTCCTCGAGCGGACTCAGAGTTGTACCAGAAGCAACCCAATAGCTGAATGACCTTACCAAGCCTATATTCGGGCGATCATACGTCACCCTATCTGACACAAGTCCGAAAACACCATATAGTCAAAATTTCACAGCCCATCTGAACCATAAATCACATTGTACTTTCTTGAAATCATATGCCAAATGCAAATCCCATGCCTATACTCGGGATACACTCGAATCCACTGCAATAACCCATATTCACTACTCCGGGTGAGATCATATGATGTATCAACAACCCAATCACTCGAGACGATAGTCTCTAATCACAACAACTGGCCACAATAACCAAATACTAGCTGAAAACCTCTTTCATTAGATAGAGTCTTATTCCAACACCTCCGTATCCTGCCCACGGCAGCTGAAGCACGCAATATACCGAACCCATCTCTCAGGTTAACCATTCGTGAATCTATTTCCCTTTTAAAACTGGCACCACAAAATGTTTCGGAGCCAAACCTTGATTTTTACCTACCTCACTGGTGATATGACACCTCAGCACCGGCCTAAGCCACGATGAGCACAACATGAGCTCCAATAGAAACATCTAAACATACTCAAATTATGACAACTGACTCCAACAACAGGGCTGTAATTCAATTCCTTTGTACCATCATAATATATAACTGAGATCCCGTCTCACATCATAGGAATGGAGTGCACGACTCATTCTTGAAAGGTCATCACATCATGTGGCCTTGCCACGATTCGTGATTCTATCTAAACACCATTACTCATGAAGCACCTCAAGTTACCAAGCTCAAAAACGGTTAGCCACGCACAGATCTAGGTCTTGAACCCAAGCAATCAACCTCGCCCACGGTGAAACAATTAACATATGCTATCAAATCCTGAAAGGACACAACCGACGTGCCATTCGCCAAGCGATACTCAAAATGGTCTTTTCCTCAGAAGCGAGGAAGTATTGTATACCAGGTAGCTTATAACTAACTATATTTTCACAATATTCTGTTGCGGCGTGCAACCCGCTCCAATGACATACCCGTGGCGACGTGTCACCCGATCTAGATACCATAGCTGTGGCGGCGTGCCACCCGATCCAAGCATAAATCTCGCAAAGGAAATGCATATCGAGTCAAATTTTCTCATTATAGCAAACATATATATACATATAGCCTCAAGCTCGGCCGCATGAACGCATATGACAACGTTTCTCAATACTGGAACTGAATCAATGGTAGATACTTCTACATTGACATCCGCTACTAAGGTCCAACTGACAAAGCAATGCCTACCAGCCGTCCGCTGGTCTTGTGTACAACTACTCTGTTGGAGCATACTCTGATGCTCTTTGCTACGCAATTTGTGTCATTTTCCGACATAGTCCATATCACATTTGTCTAGACGACCTGACTTATCTCAACCAGTCCTGAAATAAGGTATCATAACCCCAATTCATCATATCAAGCTAAGAGAGAGCCACTAGGGCTTCCGATTTCCAATAATCACAAAACGGTGCCGATACACGCGATATACAACCACTGCATAGGCGGATTACGAGAACTTCTAGTCTCCAACACATATATAACACATGAATCGCTATACCTGGTTCCACACTCCACCGTACGAATACATAATGCACATCAAGCGTTCATTTATACCACGAAGGCCAACAGGAATTTCATTATGCCATTTACAACTCAATCATCATTGTCAATCTAACAAGAGGATACCACCACACCACTAAATATTATCAGTTTATATTACCGTGTCCTTTTGGACCATATACCCTACCAAATTACTAGAATAGCAGTACCATTTTCCTTAAATCACCAGAAAGATCGATTCTTAAATCACCTGCAGCTGTCCGTGCTGCTCAATAATTTTATTGACTTCCCATATATTATGAACTGATCTCAAAACCTAGAATATATCATTATCAACTTTCCATAACACATCGTGTATACCATGTCACACTAGGACAACATGGAAATCCATATCCTTTTCCTCCGCCGCAAACATCGGCGCACTCGACTAGTCAAGGACTTTCATGATCCCATATAAAGAAAACTCATTACACATTCCACGCTTCGCATACCGACAGAAGTATACTCGTTTTCAAACTATGATAAAACACATCACAAACTCTTCATTCCCATTCGTTGCATAAGTTTAACTGCCAGGACTGAGTCCTTATACCCATATCAAGTTACACAACTACCAGCACTCAAGAGCTTTGCTGCACAATGTCTGCAAGACTCATTACTTCAACCACATACAGGAATCAATCGTATTCCTTTTTATACCATTCTGGTTTATTAACAAGTTGTTCCATTTACCTAGTTTCCTTTCTGATTCATCTCTAATTTAATATTAGCCATTACTGTAGCACCGTAACACATCAACTCATTCCACACGAGACTCGTACATAAGACCACACGGTCTAAGACATATAGGCCACTGAATACTCTCTCAATATTTCCCAGAAGGATCACATCCTACAATACTTTATTTTGAAGAACCTCTTGCGATTTGAATTCGTTATCATTACCTTCCAATACGGATTACATAGAATCCCATCATTCACATAATATAACACAAGTACCAATCTCTTCTAACGAAACCACCATCTTTAGCCACATGCACAATCTTAAGACACCTGACTGTTACAAGTAAAATCTTGAACACCGTAAACAATTCTCGGGCGTCAGTCATCCTTATTCAGCTGTAATTCAACTGTTTTATTGAACAGAACCACTCGTGCCTTATTAGAACTCTGACACTGCAGATCATGATTACATACGGATACAATTAGCTATCTTTCTTTTCTATACACCGAACATTCTTTACCAACATAAGTTCACAACACCCTAGTACTTCATCAGATCTACAAAGCACCATAACCTTTACCAGAATTTCCCAACATACTTAGAGACAGAATCAACATAGCACACAATAGTGCAATCAGTTAATCAATAGCAACCTCCCCAACTTAGCTCGAAGCCATTCATCCAAGCACTTTCAACC
This sequence comes from Nicotiana noctiflora, assembly GCA_032618575.1. Taxonomy (NCBI): domain Eukaryota; kingdom Viridiplantae; phylum Streptophyta; class Magnoliopsida; order Solanales; family Solanaceae; genus Nicotiana; species Nicotiana noctiflora. The sequence continues at coordinate 144,353 of JASVEL010005633.1, read as the reverse complement.
ACTCATATCATTATTACTCAAGTGATGCCGAAATGTTAATATGAGATTAAACTCAAGTCATTTACAAGCCTTGACAAAGACTCGAATCATCGGAGACCTTAACCCTTCTGCAATTCTTGCATTTATACACACACCACCAATAAGCCCATTCTCTTTATGTGACAGAAATCTATCTAAGTCCCAAATTTTCCAAAAATTTCGGCAGAGTTTCCTTTGTAAATTGGCCTATCCACCTGCCAGAGAATCACCAAACCATTCTAACAATACATCCACAACTCAACAAAATATCACAATGTATTTCAACAACATTAAATCACAATACTATACGAATCATATTATCACAATTTATACTTGAACCTGTGTTGTACCTGCTCGAATCATAACACATATCAAAATCACTTTAGTCTTCCTGAGTTTAAACTCGTTCCACTACACATAAGGCACTTTACCTTCCAATTACGAGATATGATAATTATTTCTCACGCCTATAGTTAGGGCTACATATCAAATCACGATAAGAACTGAATACCTTACAGTTCTCCCATTATCAAACTGCCATTTGCACAATAAGGATCAATACCGATCGTATGAACTTCATAATACCGACTCGCAAAATTAATACCTTGGTGTTCAAGCCATAGACAAGGATCCGGCCTCAAGTCCTCCCGACTGGCCCAACATAAATTCATAGAGATTACATCTCGCCCCTCGACCAGGGAATCGCAGGCCATAAGTCAATTATATTACTGAGCGCTCGAAGAGTACACGGACGTGCGGAAGGAGTTTCAAAAAGGTATATCTCAAGCTGAATCAAGTACGCACGATAAGAATTCCAAGAAATGTGAAGTGTTTCCGAAAGGTTCGCAGCCTCCCGAGGATAAGTACAGGGGTCCTCGTACCGATCCACAAGACTCTACTAACCGGCTCAAGACTCATGAGGCCTAGTAAACCTAGGCTCTGATACCAACTTGTCACGACCCCAAATCCGATCGTGATGGCGCCCAGCACACTGCTAGGCCAGCCTGACCAATTAGCAACAATCACGGAGCCATAAGCTCACTTTATCCAATTTGAGCATACGGAAATAATTCAACAGTGATAGATACATATTAAAAACAGGGAACCAAGTCCCAACACGTGCCAACTCCCATAGACCAAAGGGTCAAGAGTCATGAGCCTCTACAGAATATACAAGTGTAAATAGTGAATATAACTGTGCACAAGTGTGGGATGATCGGAACAAAATATAGACAAACTGGAGAATCAGGTCCTGCGAACGCTGGCAGCTACCTCGACTGTCCAAAAGCACTCCCGAGCCGCAATGGAATCAGGCTCTGCTGTAATGTACCTGGATCTGCACACAAGGTGCGAGGAGTCGGGTGTGAGTACTTCCAACTCAGCGGTAATAAAAGTAAATAATGCTGAAGGGAAGAAAACCACGCAAGGCACTATCTCTTGCTACACAATACAGAACTATCATTAAACTTCAAAACACTATCATTTTATTCCTTTTCAGCATATGTGAGTAGATTATTTAGAAATCTCAATTTTTAGCTACTTTCTTTCATTATAACATACCAATACCTGGGAAAATCTCAAGCAGTGCAAGTCAGCACTCAAATCAGCCTCTCGGGCTCAGCACTCCTTAACAATTTATACCAGGAGATCTGGTCAATAAAGCAACAAATGCACATGTGCCAGTAAAGTATGAGTGCTAAAATGTCATGCCACGTAGCACACGTAAACCAATGTATGTATGCCATGCAATGCATATAACCGCTACGGCGTGTAGCCCGATCCTTTTGGGTACCCGTGCTCACTGGGGGGGTCCAGACTCCGGAGGGGCTTCTATAGCCCAAGCACAATATTAATATCACACTTGCTGCGGCGCGCAGCCCGATCCATATACCACTGCAGCGTGCAGTCCGATCCATGCATGTGTATGCATATGCTCATATGAATGTCATGCCCTAACATATGGCCCTCGGCCCCAATCAGTTTAACAGAAAATAAAGAAAGCCCTACGGGCAACAATATCATATTAGCTCACAACTAAAATATTATTAAGACCTTGTTCAAGTTTTTCATAACCTTATAAGAATGCTGAATAGCAAAATACCATTTAAAACCTTAAATTTAGATAAAAATATGTACAGTGTTATCAAGACAATGATACTAATCCCTCAAGGATTCAAATAATCGGCACGAAGCCCAAGTATGATAATTAGTCCAATTCATTTCAACAATTAGGTATTATTATTTATTACGCGGGACGGACCAAGTCACAATCCCCAATGGTGCTCTACCCCACGCTCGTTATCCGGCGTGCAAGTCACCTCAACACAGCACTAAGATGTGCAAGTCCGGGGTTTACCAACCCTCGGGACATCATTTACAAGTATTACCCACCTCGAACCGACGAAAGCTCATGCCCGCGACGCCTTAGCTCCTCGAACCGGCATCCACGCACGTCCAAACTAGCCAAAATCAGTACAAATATATCAAATTAGGCTAATGGAACATAACCCAATCGAAAGAACTCGAAAAATATCAAAAATCACGAAATTTGCAAAACCCGAGCCCCGGGCCCACATCTCGAAAAATTTCGAAACTCATATTTCCAGAACCCTCGTCTCGCCACGAGTCCATACATATAAAATTTACCAAATTCGGACTCCATATGCCCGCTCAAATCGGTATTTTTCTACAATTTAGGCCTAGGGCTTAAACCCACATTAATCCTCCATTTCCATAGAAATAACCCATGATTTCATGATAAAAGCGTGTAATTAAACCACAAAACTTACCTCCGATAATATCCCGATGTTCTCCCAGCAATTCCCGTCACTTTCTCACTCTAGAGCTCAACAATGGGGGTTTATGAAATGAAACCCGTAATGAAATGTTTCTGTAATTAAAGAATCTGCCCAGGCGTTTACACTATGCGATCGCATCCCATCATTGCGATCGCGTAGAACAAATGATAGCTCGAATTAATTAAGGCTATGCGATCGCACTTCTTCTCCGCGATCGCGTAGAACATCACACCCCGGCTCCAAATTACTACTATGCGATCGCAAACCGACCACGCGATCGCATAGAACAATAAGCTTCTTAGGCACCCCGGATCATTTTACCCTATGCGATCGCACAAGTGACCCTGCGATCGCAGAGTGCCAGGTTCCATACCTATGCGATCGCATCTCCTATTACGCGATCGCATAGAACAACTCTGGGGCTCACTTCCATCCTTCTATGCGATCGCATCTACTCTATGCGATCGCATAGAGCATCCGTCTGCAACAAAACCAGCAGCCAACAACAGTTCAAAAATACAAGAAATGGTCCGTTTGGACCCCCGAAATCAACCCGAGGCCCCCGGGACCCCAACGAAAACCACCAACATACCCCATAACACGTTTCAAACTTGTTCTAATCATAAAAACACCATCCTAAACATCAAAATCCCCAATTACACACGGATTCAAGCCTACGTTTCTTCAAAATTTTCAAAACTAACATTCAATCCAAAACCCGATCAAACGACGTCCGAATGACCTGAAAATTTGCAGGCATATCCAAAATCACCTAACGAAGCTACTGCAACTGTCAGAATTCCATTCCGACTCTCGGATCAAAATCTCACCTACCGTTCGGATTTCGCCAAAATTCGACCTTAGCCAATTCAAGCCTAAAACTACACCGGACCTCCAAATTCAATTCCGATTGCTCTCCTAAGTCATAAATGATCTCCCGAAGCTAGTCGAATCATCAGAATCTAATTCCGAGCACTCTAACTCAATAGTCAACTCTAGGTTGACTTTCCATATTCAAACTTCCTTCAAACATGCTATTTGCTTCATTTTCAATTCAATTCATTCCTAACTCATCCGATAGGTTCTAACACCGATATAGAAGCATAAGATATGTAAATGCAAGGTAACGGGGTGGAAATTCCCGTAACGATGGGCCGGGTCGTTACATTGCAGAAACAGTCTCTCTACTCCATCGGGATAGGGGTAAGGTACGCTACCCAAACTCCACTTATGAGATTTTACTGGGTCGTCATTGTTATTTCTTTGCTATATGTCACACACAAAAGAAAAAAGAGAGAGAGAAAAGTCCCAATAGATACAAATGAAGTTGTAAATAAACCAAACAAGTGCATTGATCTCGCCCAACTATGCCTTCTTAAACGGACAATGCGGTTGCAGTAAATATACCCAAGTATTACATACGGGGTCAAATCCTCAGAGAGCTAACCTACCAACTAAAATCTTCAAAACTCAACAAAACTTCCGAATCAGCTTTCCATATATTCAAATATGTCTTTTTGAGTGGTTTCTAATAACTACTTTTGCAAAGAACTAATTAACTTAAGAAATAATTGAATGTGTTGTAAATAATAATGAGAAAGACTAAGGTGAAGATTTTCTCTATTGATGGAATCCCTTATGTTTATGTTCATACAAATTGTCAATACCTCTCTATCAATCATGAACCCTAATTCTACTGTAATTCTCTCCTGAGCAATTACATTAATAATTTACTATTGCACTCTTCCGAGCTACCCTAGCTTGCTTTAATTATCATAGTTCACTTGTAACGACCCGGCCCGTCGTTACGGGAATTACCACCCCGTTACCTTGCATTTATATATCTTATGCTTTTATAACAGTATTAGAGTATATCGGGTGAGTTAGGAGTGATTTGGATTGAAAATGAAGCAAATAGCATGCTTGAAGGAAGCTTGAATATGGAAAGTCAACCAAGAGTTGACTATAGAGTTAGAGTGCTCGGAACCGGATTCTGATTATTGAACTAGTTCCGGGGGATCATTTATGACTTAGGAGAGCAATCGGAATTGAATTCGGAGGTCCGGTGTAGTTTTAGGCTTGAATTGGCGAAGGTTGAATTTTGGCGAAATCCGGATGGTAGGTGATATTTTGATCCAGGGGTCGGAATGGAATTCGACAATTTCTGTAGCTTCGTTATGTGATTTTGGATATGTCTGCAAATTTTCAGGTCATTCGGACGTCGTTTGATCGGGTTTTGGATTGAATGTTAGTTTTGAAAGTTTGAAGAAACTTAGGCTTGAATTCGTGAGTAAATGGTGATTTTGATGTTTAGTATGGTGTTTTTATGATTTGAACAAGTCCGTATCATGTTTTGGAGTACATTGGTGGTTTTCGTTGGGGTCCCGGGGGCCTCGGGATGATTTCGGACCATCAACCGGGCATTTGGACTTGGCAAAAATCTGCAGAAATACTGCAGGTTCTGTCCAGGCATCTAAGCCTTCGCGTTCACGTGGCATGGGCCGCGTTCGTGTAGGTGTGTGAATCAGTGCATCGCGTTTGCGAGGAGGGGAGTCGCGTTCGCGTAGGCCAGGGATCGTGTGCATCACGTTCGCGTTCCAGTGGTCGCGTTCGCGTAGGTGTGTGAGGGTAAGGCTTCGCGTTCGCGGGAGGAGTATCGCGAACGCGTAGAAGGAATTTAGGCGGCTGGGAGTTGAGCATCGCGAACGCGTGGTTGGCATCGCGTTTGCGAAGGGTAGCTGGAAGTTGGGCATCGCGAACGCATGGGAGGCGTCGCGTTCGCGAAGGGTAAGAGAGAGTTGTTCATCGCGAACGCGTGGGAGCTCACGCGAACGCGTTGAACAAAATGTTCTGGCAGTGAATAAAATCCAGAAACAGAAGGATTACGGGTATTCGTCGGAGGTAAGATTCTTGACTCAAAGACATCATTTAATGGTAGAATTAACATCAATCTTCATGAAACTGGGTTGAAATCTTGAAGAAATGTGGCCTAAATATTGAAAACGGGATTTTTGGATTTGGAAGGCTATTTGAACTCCGATTTCGATAAACTTTATATGCACAGACTCGTGGCGAGATGAGGGTCGCGTTGGTACTAATTTCGAAATTTTCCGAGCAGTGGACCCGGGGTCGGGTTTTACCAACTTGGTGTATTTATGCGAATTTTATGTAAATTGAAGTGGGTTATGATTCTTTGACCCGTATTTGATATAATTATTGTTATTTGACTAGATTCTACACACGAGGCAGCGAATTTCAAAGGAAAAGGCATCGCGGACGAGTCTACGACCGGCTAGAGGTGAGTAGTTTGTGTATATGGTAGCCCGAGGGTTCGAAACCCCGACTTAGCACATTGTGACGCTAATAGGGCGTGGCTCGCACACCGTGGCAGGTGCGGGATTGATTGTGATTGGGGATTGAGACTTGGTCCATCCCGGAAATGAATAATATGTTATTAGTGTTGGAAATACACTGCATTTTGATATATTTATGGGCTGTAAGCCTTGTTTGGGGCCTTGTGCCGATCTGTAGCGTCCTTAGAGGACAATAATTATGTGATAGCTATATTTGCTTAAATCACTGATCTCAGTCCTGAAAATTGAAATCACTTTTTGAAAATGCTAAGTCACCGGCTTTTGCAAATTTAATAAAGTTAAAGTATTTTTTTATAAATTATGAACTGGAATTAAGAAAAATGAACTGTTTTGTGACTTAATTGCTTATTGTGGACTGAGCATGGGATCGGGCTGCACGCCGCAATGGTTGATATGAGGATCGGGCTGCACGCCGCAGCAGTATTGCGCTTGGGCTGTAGGAGCCCCTCCGGAGTCTGTACACACCCCCAGTGAGCGCCGTCGACGTTAAATTGGATCGGGCTACACGCCGTAGCGGTTATGTGCATTGCATTGCATCTTTACTTATTGAATTACTCTGTGGTAGATGTATTGTATTGTTGATGCTAGTTCGTAGGAGATTCGAACTGTAGTTTAGCTTCATTATGTGGTAATCTGTGGATTTCTTATTTTTAGCTACTTATATGTATTTATTACTCAATGAGTACTTAGTACTCACCCCTACTCCCTGCACCTTTTGTGTGCAGACTCAGGTACTCAGGAGCAGTAGACAGGCATTTCCAGCGTTTGCAGTGTCATATCGAGTTGCTGAGGTAGCTGCTTACGTTCGCAGAACCTAGATTCTCCTCTCCTTTCCAGTTGTTATTTGTATTTTGTAATCAGACTTAAGTATTTTCTATACAGTACTCTTTATTCCTGTTGGATTTTGTTAGAGGCTCTAGACTTGTGACTCCGGATCTTTGGGAGTGTCAGTATTTTGTTCATTATTATTATTATTGGAGTTCTTAAACTCATATATTCTTCTTGGGTTGTCCATTTGGGACTGGTATTAGATGAAATTAGAAATGGTTGGTCTGGCTGGCCTAGCTGAATTGTTGGGCGCCATCACGACCGGATTTGGGTCGTGACATCACTTTAGATTGCACCCAGGGTTTCGTTATTCTTAATCCCACCTTTAAACCCGCAATTATAGATTTCTCTAATAATCTAGGTATGGTGTTGTTCAACAATGACCTAAATATGCACTCTTTTTCAAGTTATGCACACTAAATAGGCACAGCTAATTGAGGATCCTATCAATTAACTACAACAAGAACGAAGTTGAACAAATAGAAATTTAACTAACAATTTATATTCACATAACCCAGAAGTTCATCAGCCAATAGGTTCCATCACAACCTTAGATAAGAAATTAGCTACTCATAACTATGAAAGCAAAAGATAGAATAGATTTCATAATCAAGAAATCAAAATAAAAGAAAGAGAGATGTTAAGAGAATTTTCTCACACTAGTTTCCTTGCAAAAGTAGTCAATAATACAAAACTTGCCTCATTGGGGCGAATCCTAATGATATATATAGGGTTTAGGCATTAAAATTCCCGTTTTTATACTTTGGCCCCTGACTTTTCCGCGTTCTGTCGCGGTTTCACCGCGATCGCGGTGAAACCGCGGCCACCACCACCTTCTGAACCTTTCAAAATTCTGCAGGCTTGTTCTACTGCGGTTCAACCGCGATCGCGGTGGAACCGCAGTCAAACAGTGCCTCGGATTCCTCAGGGCTGTTCAAGCGTGTTTCCTTGATTTATTGCACAAATGACCTTTTTTACCTTCTTTTGACTCAAAATTTCTCTTTTAACCTTCCTCAACTATTGTGTACCTATAACACACGAAAAATACTAATAAGAGCATTTTGTCATCATATATACTATCAAAACAACATGAAAGTACGGTTATTTAGGGTATAAATATAGTAAAATTCACCTATTATCACGCATCTCTCAAACTCCACTCCCCTAATGAAAAGGGTTTTAGAGAAGACATATTATAAAACAAACAAAAAAACTTTCATAAGATGGTAAGTGTTTCAACTAATCCAATAGCTAGTGGAATTTATCTATAACCATATTTACTAAAATGATGTCATTTATAGGTATACTTTCCTTTATGTCCTTTATTCATACTTCTCAATCTAATTAAAGAATAGTGAAGATGAAACAATAAAGACAAAAACATTTTTCTTTTCTCATTTTTTTTCTAATTGAATTTTTTTCTCTATGAATCAATATTTTCTGGAGCTACAAAAAAAAATTACTTTGTTTTGTAAATACAATGAAGTTAATTCACAAATATTGCTTTTTCTATTTATTTTTCTAGTTCTTAGGTTGCTAATACTATCTTTCTAACCGTTGTTGTTACTATTCTATTGTCTATTTTCATCATCTTGAGCTGATGGTCTATCAGAAACAACCTCTATGTGCTCCGTTGTTGGAAAGTAGTGTGTACATGTATCTTATCCCAACCCTTGAGGTAGATATGATATTTCCAATAGACCATCGGCCCAAGACGATGAAAAGAGATAATAGAACAGTAACAACAACGACGACCAGAAAGACAGTACCAACAATCGAGGAATCAAACAGATAAATGGAAAAAGCAATATTTGTGAATTAACTCCGTTATTGCAACAACAACGGAGTTAATTCACAAATATTGCTTTTTCCATTTGTCTGTTTGATTCTTCGATTGTTGGTACTGCCTTTTTGGCCGTTGTTGTTGTTACTGTTCTATTGTCTCTTTTCATCATTTTGGGCCGATGGTCTATTGAAAATATCATCTCTACTCAAGGGTTGGGATAAGATATATGTTCACACTACTTTTACCAAACCACACTTGTGGGATTATATTGGTTGTTGTTGTTGTAATAATGGAGTTAATTCACAAATATCGCTTTTTCCATTTATCTTTTTAATTCTTAGGTTGTTGGTACTATCTTTCTAGCCGTTGTTGTTGTTACTGTTCTATTGTCTCTTTTCATCGTCTTCAGCCAAGGGTGTATCGAAAATAGTCTCTCTACTCCGAGGTTGGGATAAGGTTTGTGTACAGTCTACATACTACTCTTCCCAGACAATACTTGTGGAATTATACTGAATTATCGTTGTAATAATGGAGTTGATTCACAAAGATTGTTTTTTCTATTTATCTTTTTGATTCTTAAATTGTTGGTACTATCTTTTTTGTCGTTATTGTTACTATTTTATTGCCTCTTTTCATCATTATTGTTACTATCTTTGTTGTTGTTGTAGTAATGGAGTTAATTCAGAAACTAAAATTTCAGATTTCCTTGGCAGCTACACCACTAATTAGAAAGGGTTCAATCAGTAACTATCAGGAAAAGGACCAACAACTTCCAATAAGAAGTTTGTTAAGTAATCGATCATATAAAGACACAGATGACTATAGGAGCTCAAACCCCACACCAACAAACCATTACCATGTGTCTAGTTTTGATGGACAAAATTATCCGGTACGTATACCGGTGAGAGGTAACATCTAGTGGCATAGTCAAGGTGTGCACAAGATAAATGTTAACAAAAAAATCTTCCTAAAAGAAGCTTGTAAAATAATCCATTAGATAAAGACACAGACAACTATACAAACTCAAACCACAACCAACAAAGTATAATTATGAAAGAGAAATGAAAGTATTAAACAGCAAAAATCTTTTCCAAGAACTTACTCTAAGGTCTATACAATAGTAAATCTGGTACTGACTTAAAGATATTACAATATTGTTTTAAGTTTAACATAACTTCAGTTCCAAACTTTGATTGAAAGGGCTCTGCAGAAGATATCTACAACCAACAAAATTGGGTTGATTAAAGAATACTCCAAAGAGAAGATGAACCAAATTTCTGGCAGAAACATAAACTCCCCCTACCATGACCTACCTTTTTTCCAACCATCCATCACCTACAGAATGCTAAAGCAAAGTAAAAAACCAATGGGAGAAGTTAAATGAGGCAAAAAATTCCTAATCGGTTAGTAATTATTCGCCACCGCCTGCCAAGATTTACACATCCCCTAGAGCCCTTACTATGTCACAACCGACAACCACCACAGAAGTGAAAACTCGAGTACAGGAAGAGAAGTAACAAAGTGAGCAAAACAAGAGTAAGCTCTAAAGTGAGAAGTTTGCTAGTGTAAACTTAAAACTAAATCTGAAGTTGCTAACGGGATAAAATGAGTCCGGTTAGTCCCATGCACTAGTCACACCTGCTGCTCCATACGATGTATGCCCCCCAGATGCATAGCCACTGCTCATATTGGCGCCACCATAATAGTCTGCAGCACCTCGATTGTAAGAGGAATCTCTTCGAAAATCACGACCACCAAAACGACCACCACCACGACGGTTTTTGCCTCCATAGTTAGATCGAGCAGCAAAGCGAGAGAGCCAGGCAGGTACTTCTTGGTTTGCTTCTGTCATCAAGTCAGACAGCGATCTAGCCAATGAAGAATTGTTCTCATTGAAGAAGGCAGTAGCTAAACCGGATTTTCCTGCTCGACCTGTTCTTCCAATACGGTGCACATAGTCATCAATGTCATTTGGCAGGTCAAAGTTGACAACATGTGCAACGTGAGGGATATCGAGACCACGTGCTGCCACATCTGTTGCAACCATAATTGGTGTGTGGCCAGTTTTGAAGGATCTCAAGGCATATTCTCTTTCCTGCAAAAGAAGCACACCGACGGGTCAAGGATTTATAAAAGAGGAAAAAAATTCACCTGACATAAGCTAAAAAATTCTCCGACATAAAAAAGTGCCAAGATGAGAGAACCATGAGAACAAAAAAAACACTGTGATTACAACAAGGATAGCTAATTTAACCAGTCAAATTTTGCATTCTGAAACTCATCTATGATCTATCTAATCAGGAATCTACTAAATCAGAAAGATTATGGATAATTCAACACTCAATGTCACAACGCCAAGGACAAATCTTACCTTCCACAGGGAACCTATAGAATGCCATCTCATACAGCATAGCCATATCTAAGCTTAAACTTAATTGGACTCTTTCTTAGTATAATAGCACATAAAAAACACAGCGGTGCTTATCTAACCAGAAACGTTCTTCTTATCACTTTTAAACTTTAAGATATTTTGTAGTTAGACACGAGCAGATGTACTAATCCCAAGCAACATCTTATAGAACTTAAGAAGCGCTACTTCCAATCTTATTTTATTTCTACGAAGGAAGTAACTTCCAATCTTATTTTATTTCTACGAAGGAAGTAACTTCTTCGTCAACTTCTTTCATCTATGGACAAATGAGATCACTGAAGAAATTAAGAGGAAGAAAAAAGAAAATTCAACATCCCTTTTTTTGGATATTGGATTTAGAAGCCGAGGGTCTTTAGGAAACAACCTATCCATCTCTACGAGGTGGGGTAAGGTCTGCGTACACAATACCCTCCCCAGACCCCATTTATGGGATCAAACTGGTTTTTGTTGGTGGTGGTGGTTTTAGAACTGGAGCATATGCACAAGCCAGCTAATCATAACGCAAACAATGTAAATGAAGCTATTTAGAAGCAGGAGAAGCAAGCAAACATAGTAAAGTACAAGAAGAATGAGATTCCATATTAATAAGCTATATTGAAGCATGTACTCCTTGTTGACCTTAGAAAATTAAATAAATCCTCCAGTTCAAATTCTAATTCATGGTTCCACATGGCATGCCTATTAACAAAAGCTCCTCAATTTCTAATTGAAACTGAGAAGAGAACAATTATACAAGACAACCAAAATGGATTAGAAGAATTTAATAAGAGCAGGAAGAGAGGCAAGAAATCATCAAGAAAAAAACACTCAGAGAGAATAAAACAGACTACATTATAGCTTGTGTGTCATGAAATCAGTCAACAAGAAGTGCACTAGGAATAAGCAACAGTACCTGCTGAGTTCTATCGCCATGAATAGCAGTAGCGGGGAAACCATTCATACAAAGCCAATGTTCCAGTGAATCGGCTCCCTTCTTAGTCTCCACAAATACAAGGGTAAGAGCTTGCTGAAAATTTGAGAGAAGCAATGAGCAATAAATAAGTTGAGAAGTTTGAAAATAGATGATTACTAAGAAGAAAATATAACAACAAAAAACCCAGTTTGAAAAGGTGGGGTCTGGGGAGGGTCCTAGCTAATGCAGGTAGAGAGGTTGTTTCCAATAGACCCTCGGCTCAGGAAGGACAAGAAAAAGTGGAAAGTAAGGAAGGGAAGAGAAAAAAAAGGGGGGGTGTAAAGGATAATTAGTACCGAATAATAGCAGCAGTGAACACAATACCTGAGGCAAACACAACCACATAACGACTAAGAAGAAAATATAAAGTGAAAAATATGGGTACATAAACCGTTTCTATAAAATCGTAAAGTTAAATCTCCTCTGGAGTATCCACAGATATGGATGTATTTGTTTCACTCTCCAAAAGTTGAACATTTCGCTTGACATCACAGGCTACATCAGAAACACAGCAACTGATGCAAATCAACAATTTAGGAACCTTGGTTGCCTCTTCCTTTAATACATAAATTTTTCTACCTCCAGCTGCTCATATTTACAGATTCTAAGAATTTTCAGGATGCGGTGCCAACCAATATATAAGTTCCAAAACCTGGAATTCTATCATCCTGATAAATTTCCCAAAGAATTATGCTGACTTCACATGGACACTAGCAAGCTGCCATTGCTCTTGAAATCCATGACCAAGAATTGAACTCGGAAACATACTCCCCCCCCCCCCCTCCCCAAAGTTAGAGATGTGAGCAATATATTTATGATACACCTACCTCGAAACCTTGGATAATTAAGCAAAACTGAAACAAATAGATGGAAGCTACCTTGCCATGAACACCATTTTCCCTCTGTGCATGAAGAAGATCCATCAAGTGACTTCTCTTGTCAGTCTCTTGAACATATTCAACTCTTTGGACAATCAAATCTGTGCTAGAGCCAACCCTTCCCACTGCCAAAAAGATATAACTGGATAGAAAATCCGAGGCTAGTCTCTGCATTCAGATAAAGTTCAAGTGTATTAATTTTGCGAAAATCATTACCAAGGAACTCTCCCTATGCTCTCATAGAGTAACACATAGGCAAAAAGGTAGAGAAAAAGAGAAGCTCCATTCAACTGTAGAACAGCAAGCAGCTCAAGAAAATTGTTATAACTTCCTATGGTAGCCACAAATCGTGATAACCAGTTTGGAGTCTGACGCAGCAAAGTCCACAGGATAAGGGAGCTTAAAAGTAAATTGATACCAAAGAAACAAAAATAGTGGATCTGAAAAGAGTCTGTCCATGTAGAAAAATGACCTGAATCTCTTTTGGGAAAGTGGCACTGAACAGCATGGTCTGTCGTACACCTGGAGGAGGCATGTCCATCTGTTGCACTATTTTCCTTATTTGAGGTTCAAAACCCATATCAAGCATTCGATCTGCCTCGTCTAGAGCCAAATACCTTATCATCTGCAACGAGACTCTTGCTCTCTCAAGTAAATCAACTAGCCGCCCAGGGGTTGCCACAAGAATATGCACACCTCTCTCTAATTCTCGAAGCTATTAACAGCGTCAGAGCACGAAATCAATTATTAGAAACTCATCAGCTTTCAATGATTTAAGATATCTCCTATTGTCAGTGAGGACAAAATTTAAGACTCAATAGCAATGCAGTCGACCTATGTACCAAAGCAGAAAACACTTGTACACATTAAACGATGTAACAAATCAATCTCTCAAGCTTCAAGGTTAATATAATAAGAGTGCCTGCAAAGCGGTAGAAAAGGAAAGTTCTCTATATTTCCACCATGAAATGAGGATCTAGCATCAGACTCTATTTCACAAATTACTCAAAACTCTCACTATCATTAAATGCACCTATGAAACTTTGCAACAATTAATCAATGTGTATTCAAAATCTCTACACAGTTTTCAATTATTGCAACCATTGCATTAGCAATATAAACTAGACATGTACAAACAGCCTCTTCATGTGCGTCAAAGTTCAGTGAAATGAATGCCAATTTCACGTGTATAATTTCTTTTTGAGACTCGGAAAGTCTCTCCAGGTCTGCATTGTTTAACAACAATTTATTCGCTAAAGAAAGAAGGTTATAAAAAGTGAAAGTGTAGGCAAGTTCCAGTTTGAACTTGACCAACAACCTACCTCAGAACATGAATCCCTCTGGTAGCACAAGGAATGCAAATATTAAAACCTCAGAAAAATCATATCCGTAGTGGTTTTGTCCAATATTTATGCATGCCAGGGACAATAACTTTGCAAGAGATTGTACCACAGGAATATACACTCCAGAAAGTGCAGCATCAACAGTAAACTGAAAGCTCTAGTAAAAGGCAAAGTAAATGCAGCAACCTAAACACAGATATCACATCACAGTATACTTGTGCAATTATAATTAATCACTCAAATATTACAACAGAAACTAGCATTGCATATAGAAGAAAACCGCGCAACTAATAATACAAATCCAAAAAGAACCAATAAGTTCCAGCAAAACATAAGAAATTAAAACTGAGGTACCAAGCAAACAAGAGAAAATATAGGACCTGTTGGTTTATAGGAGCACCACCATAGGCAACAACCACCCTGACGCCAGTTTGATATGAAAATTTTTTAGCTTCATCATGAATCTGCAGATTTTGCAAAACAGACCATATATCAATGTACAGAGAGCAACTTCATTTTTCCCTCTCTTCTTCGACTAATAGACCAAAAACCATAAAAACTTACTTGGCATGAGAGCTCCCTAGTTGGGGAGAGAATAAGAGCTAGAGGAAATGCCACACGTGGACGTGGAGGTCTAGGAAAGTGGCCCCTCATGATTCCACTTATAATGGGGAAGCAGAAAGCAGCAGTTTTTCCAGAACCAGTTTGAGCACAAGCCATCAAATCCCTCCCCGCAAGTGAAATAGGTATAGCATGTCGTTGCACAGGGGTCGGCTTAACATACTTGCACCTCCTAATATTTTCGTTGACAGCTTCACCTAAATCAATATCTGCGAAAGTATTCACAGGAGGGGGCACATTATCCCCGCTAGTTTCCACTGGAATATCCTCATATGCATCGAAATTGATCGCAGAACTCTCTTGTTCACTAAAGGGTTCACTATCTTCCTCCGTAAAGGGGTTAACCTCACGATCCCAACCACCACGTCCCCCATTCCAACCACCACCACGTCCTCCTCCACTAACATAACCAGATCGGTTTTCAGTCCTTTGACCACTCCAACGACTCCCAACCACATTTGGGACACCATAACCACTGTGGTCATTACCTAATGCAGCAGCACCAGCATACGAAGCCTGTGCAGGAGGTTCTATAGAAGGTCTGTTTCTTAGATGTGGTGGAACATATGCTGACTTGGATGCAGCACCAGCCGGATTCTCGGCTGCAGAAACAGAATCAGCCCACGACATTGCCATAGTCAGTCACACAAAAATCACACAATATTTATCTTTCGTCAAGTTGCCAAACAAAAAACAAAAACGATATCCAAAACAAAAATTTCAGCTAATATTATAAAATCCAAGCTATTTATCCTTCCTAGCACCAATATTCAAGTTAAAACCCAGCTACTTTCGTCATCATCAAATCAAATTCTCCAAATCTCACGTCAACCTACAAATTCCACAACCCAAAAAATCAGTTAGACACGTCCAAAAATCCACTTAAATAAGCACATATTCTAAAAATCCAAACATGATCTATCAAATAAACACCATGTTGCACAACATGCAACAATCAACATTGTATCAAGAACATGTCATCCAAACCAAATGAAAAACAAAGAAAATGCAAATCTTCCTCCCAAATACCCAAACAGTAAAAAAAGGAAAACTAAAAAAAATCATAGCTAAATCATTCTTCCTACCTAAGTAGTAGGTCTTGGTGGAATAGCCGAGATGCACTAACTAAGCTAAGAGACCACCATTATCAAAAATTAACAAATTATAGCCAAATGATCACATCCCAACATTAAATTGAGATAAAAATACAACAAAAACCAACCCCATTTCATGACTGGCTTAAATGACCATACATACATGATAAGAACAACGCTCATTTAAAAAAATTCAGTAAAAGAAACACCAAATAGAAAGAAAAAACACCCATTTCAATATTGAGTTAACTACACTATATAAATGTAAAAGCACCAATAAATCATAATCAAAGAGGCAAATTAAGAAAACCCCACTTGACAAAATTGAGATAAAAACACAAAAAAATAGAAAGCAAATAACCATTTCAACAATCAGTTAAAACCACAAAATTTTCAACACAAACCCATATCAGGAATTGAGATAAAACACAATAAACAAACAAAAATGCCCTAAACACACAATAAATGTTAAAACACACACAGAAAAGAGGGACAAGAATTGACTTACAATGAAAGAAGAAACAGAGAAGAAACATCTAAGTTTGAGGAGCAAAAAAGTAGTGTTTCCGATCGGAAGGCAGAAATACAAAAAATATCTTGGTTGTGGTTTTTTTTTAACCTTTTTTTTTTTATATACACTTTTTTTTTTCTTCTTCTATCTTCTTTGTTGGAGTAAGGCCAATAAGGGAGAAATGAGACCTCCGTACGTTATGTATACACAAGTTCGTGATTGCGGCTAGGCTAAATTTTGGCCTACTTTTCTTCTTTTTCTTTCAACTACTATTAGTCCAAATATTTTCATATTTTAGAATAATTTTTAAAATTTTAAGACGATTATTAACGCAAAATATAATTATTCCTTTTTCTCTGGTATCCGTTTTGGGCTCCAAGCTCTTCTTGTCAAATATGATTGTATTCTTATGGCTGCCCGAAATCTTTATTTAATTCAAATATAAAAATATCATGACCTTTGGTGGTAAATATAGTTGCTTACTTAGTGACATGTAACACGTGAGTTGCTAATTTAAAATATATAAATACTAATTTTCTATAAAAATATTAGAGATAACATATATAATATGTATACCGATGGGAGGCATAAGATACCTTTATAAAGTTAATTGAGATGAACATAAATTTGACCAAGTACCACGATTATCAAAAATGAAATCGAAGAGAATTGTGTGACGGATTAGCCAAGATTGAGAAAACATAATGAAATTTAGGGAAAAGAAAGTGTTAAGTTGGAGAATATAGTGTCAATTCCTAAAGGTGAAATATATAAAGTGCCCCTTTAAGTTGTCCCCAATAATCATTTGAACACTTTAAATGAGGCCATTTTCATTTAAACGCGTGTGACTAAAAAGTGAACTCAATAAATATCCGACCTTGTCAATCCCCATCGCGTATAATACACCTTCGGATTTGTGCGTGTATAAGTGATCCCAACGGTAATAAACGGATTTTTTTTGAGAAATTCCAAAAATATCCTTAATGATCTCCCTAATTTAAATTTCCAAACCCTACCCTAAATATTTATTTCACTCCTCTCCAGCCGCGTCTTATCTTTTTTTTTTTTTTCGCCGCGTCTATCTTCGTCTTCCCTTTGAAGAAGATTTCTTTTGTTCTCCCTTCTACTTCTTCTATTTTAATGGAGCTCGTTGTTAATTGCAAATGTGGTCAAATTGCTCCTTTAAAACTTTTATGGTCACCATTTAATTTTGGTAGAAAATTTTACGATTGTAGATTTGGGAAAGCTGTCGATGGTGAATGCGCTTTTTCTATTGGTATGATGTTGAATTATCCGAACACTATACCAAAATCATTTATAGATTATTAAAGAGGATAAAATCATGAAGAAGAAATGTTGAAGATGATGAAGAAATAGAGGATATTGGTGTGGCTGCTTGTAATTGTAATTGTGGCTTGTTTTTTTACGAATTCTTCTATTTTTTAGGTGTGTGGTATATGTATATGGGCATGTAACCCATTTATTTTACGGCAATGTTGTTCTTGATTTATAGCCAATGTTGTCTATTCAATGTAGTTGAAAATTAGTATGATGAAGTTTTCAATGATCAATTGTGTTTCAATTTGCAAAAAATTATACTCATGAAGCAAATGTGGACTAATCCGAAAAGTTGGAATAACAAAATTAGGTTCATATTACATCCCATACGAAAGTAAAGTTCATACATATGACCAGATGACCAAACATAAGTAGGTTCAAATTACTTGACAAAATATGGTTCGTACATATGACCATTAAAATACAACAAACTTCTTCCTAAATTTGACATTGACAAGAGTCAACTGATGTAGATGAAGTAGAGGTCTTTCATCTTTTTGTTGGAAACAGCAACATCCTTTTGCTTTTGAAGTTGATTCCTTGTGAAAGCTCTATTCTCTTTCCACTTAATACAATTTAGTCTAAATTCAAGATCTATATTAGTTTGGAGTAGTTATCAAGTTTACACCGATTGAAATAAGTCTTTCACTTGGCCTACGAGGCTAGAAAATACAGTGAGTTAGTAATGAACAACGTAGAAGCCTAAGGATAGAAAATACAGTTAGTTAATAATGAATAATACTTTTCGTGCTTATATTAAGGATACTAGTTCCTATTTGTGTACAAACCAAAACCAGAATTGCTGGTCCTTTTCTATCCAATAGAAGCAGCAAGTGATCTGGCAGGAGTAGAAATAGATGCACCAGATGCAACAGAAGCAGCAAGGGATCTTTCATATTTTTCCCTACCACCACTTCCTACAATTCCTTTACCTTTTCCTGATGGTGTGTCATTTCTTATTTTATTTTATATTTCAATTCACAAGGAATATGGAACCATTGAACTTTGGGTTGTGGCAGTTGAAGTACCTACAACTTCGATTGTATAACCTTGACTACGAGCTTGTGTGCTTGATTGTGTTGTTCTATTTGACCATCTAAATTAAGTGCTTATTATCGTAAAGTAATATGAAAACTATGAAATCAAATTGAAATGGAAATCCATCAAACTTACCCTTAAACCACATACTGATTTGTTGTGACCAACTTGATGGCAAATAGAACATGACATCTTAGCACCCTTCTTTTATAGTTTTTCCTACTTCTCTGGTTCTTCCTTATTCTTTCTTCTACATTTAGGGCCTACCAGCCATTGGTTTAACTTCAGGAGGCTCATTTGATGGATTGGTTGACTCAGGCCATATTTGCATGCTTGGGATTGGCTGAATATAGTACTTGTAAACAACCGGGAAAGTATCTTTCCTATACCAATATTCAACATAGTCTTCTAGCTTATTCCCAATCTTATAAAAGGCACATATTGCATGTTGACATGATATATCTATGTCTTCAAATCCCTTATCAATTCCAGCCTCATCAAGAATTACCTTTTTTAAACAATATATTTTCTCTTCTGTTTTCTCTTACTTTACAATCCACATCATTCACGTTCTTATTCAGCCTGTTTCTATTTATTTCTATGGAAGTTTTCCTCATAGATCTTAACTCATCATCTATCTCACTATCATATTTTCCTGAAGTATCTTCAAGTTCATCTTCACCAAAATTTTCATCTTCAAACAAATTTGTATCTATTTCATAACGGTTGTCATGCTCTTCAGTTACACCATATTTAGCATTTATATCCTCATCTGAAAATGTAGCCCTATTTGTTTTACATTTGCACTACTATCCTCAGCAGTATTTACTTCTATGTCCTCAATACCTTCATGAGCATTTACTCCAATACCCTCATCAACAGTTACATTAATACCCTTGTCAACATTTACAACAATGCCTTATCAACATTTACACTAATGGCCTCATCGGTATTTACACCAATGCCCTCACCAACATGTACACTAACCCCTAGAACACCCCTAATTTCAGGATTAATTGTAGCTTCGTTACTTCCACCAACTCGTGAGCAAGGTAAATATCCCATAGGGACAACCTCCACGACTTCTAAATTATTTATCACATGACTTTCATAAACATCAAAAGTATCTCTATCCTTCATGTCTTTAATCAAATTTAGTAGCTGATAGTCATTTTCAATTGAAAAGAATTTCTAACTTTTATGGTATTGAACAAAGAACACATCAACTTAGTTGAATCGCATTTCAAGGGTTTCTTTTGTGTAAGACTGAAGCTCGGTAAAAGAAAAATGATTTGTGTCCATCACATGTCATATATTTTAACCCTGCCCCACATTTTCCATCAATAAAGTGAACTCCCATGGTGAAAGATAACACCAATATATTCTTCCATGTGACTCTGTACAGAAAAAGACAAAAGAAAACCATTCAATATTCCCTATCCTTTTTAATTTTCTATAAGAAAAAAAACCTTAATCTAATAGCACTATAACAGACACATAGCAATAAAATACAAAATTACATACCTTTATGCAATATTTAAAGTCACTCTACAATCGACGCTCCTTTTCACAAAAATTTCACGGTCAAACCCTAGGACGACCTTGAAGCGATAAATCGTGAGCCAACAATCAAATTCGAACAAAACCTACTTAGTATGTGAAAGAAATACTAAATTTTGCAATAAAAATGCCGATTAAAACCAAGCTTAATCAAAGAGATAAAGATGGGTGGCATACGGCAAGAGAGAGTTTAGGTGTTAGATGGAATGTTTGAGAAAAGTTTAACCTTTGTGCTTTAAGTTTTTAATTAGACACCTTTAAATTGTTTATCCATGTGTCGACTTCTTATTCTTTCTAAATATACACCGAGGGTATATTACATGTGACGGGGGCTGACTAGGTTATGTGTTTATTGAGTTTACTATTTAGTCGTGTAAAATGTTTAAATGGGAAAGGCCTTAGTAGAGGTGTTCAAATGATATTAGAGACAACTTAATAGGACGCTTTATGTATTTTGCCTTCTTTAAAATATTCGAATGTCTAAAAGCGGTGGAAATTCTATAATCCGAATTTCTCCATTTATTCACCTGGCTCCAAAATTATTTGATTAGTTCCACTATCTTTCTAGACATTTGTCACTATTAGCAATTATGAGGGCCAATGGCTCACATTAACTATTTTTTAGTGTAGGGAGGGCGTATCATTATACAAGAATGTGTAGTATGGGACTTATAGTTTGTTTTGCCAAGTTTCTAAAATTAGCTTATTTTGAGAAGTATTTTTTTTTTAAAATTATTTTCTGTAGATGTATTTTTGGTGAGAAACAACTTGAGTTTGGCTAATTAATCTGAAAAGTACTTTTGAGTAGTAATAGTGTTTGTCAAACTTTTAAAAAGTGCTTCTAAGTGTATTTTTTTAAAAGTGCTTTAGGGGAGAAGCTACTTTTTTTATTTCTCCGAAACTGCTTCTTCTCAAAAATATTTTTTCCTCCAAAAAGCTTGGTCAAACACTTTAACATAAAAAATTACTTCTAGGGTTGAAGAAGCTTGGCCAAACAGACTATTATTATGTTAATTCCAAGACAAAGATATGTCTACAATGAAAATAACGTTCAATGTATAGAAAAAGTACACTATATCTTTCAATGTGGAGTATTCCTTTTTTTTTTTGCGCCAAAAATATATCGATTTTTGTTGTTGTAGTTTGCTACTCAATATCAATATTAGTTGTGGAGCCCAACTCTCATGATCCAAATCCCGGCCGTGATGGCGCCTAACACCTTGTTAGGTAAGCCCGATATTTTGAATGCTCTCAACCCCAAGTATGAAACTCTTTATCAGCTATTAGAATTTTATATCATCAGTTAAGCAAAATTTCAATCTGTGATAATAATAAAAGCAGTGCAGAAATCATAATAATACCAATACAGCCCCTATTAGATCTAGCGTCATGAGTTAGAGCCTCTAGATATAATTGAGCAATATCCTATACATATGAAAATCTAGATGCGGAAGAAAAATAAAGACAAAAGGAGAAATCGGGTCCTGCGGACGCCAGGCAGCTACCTCGATGACTCCGATAAAATAGATTGGGCAGTAACAACAACTCAGCTATGCCTCCGGGATTCCTATATCTGCATACAAGGTGCAGGGAGTAAAGTGAGTACTCCAACTCGGTGAGTAATAGTAATAAATGACAGCTAAACAGGGAAAAACATGTGAATGTTCCTCAAAATTCAGCAATAATAGCATATACTGATGCGGCGTGCAGCCCGATCCGATAATAATAGTCCACTACACTCACTGGGTGTGTGCAGACTCCGGAGGGGCTCCTACAGCCAAAGCGCTATAATACTGCAGCGTGCGGTCCGATCCATATACTATATCACTGGCATGCATTTCGATCCATATAATATACTACTGCGTCGTGCAGTCCGATCCACATATATATACTGTTGTGGCTGTTACAAAGTGCAGCCCGATCCAGTGTATATCAAATACCCTCACTATGGGGTCCTTGACCCCTCTCAGTCAATATAGAGTTGGCCTCCCGGGCCCACTCAGCTAAGATAATGTTTCCAACCGCAGGTATTCCTCATTTAGAGTGTGGATTTCTAAGGCCGGTTCATATTATATTTTACAGTTAATAATATGATTGAGAGTATAATTTCAACAGGTAAGTGAGGTCAACTAGCTCAACATGCCCCCTAAGGGTTCTACATCGGCACAAAGCCCTAAACATGGCAACTAGCCCAAAATATACTGATATTAACTCAATCTCAGTCAAAAGTACAATAGAGTCATCAATCGGGATGGACCGAGTTCGAATACCCAGTGGTAACATCAGTGGCGAAGGTACATAGAGCTAAGGGTGGTCAACTGACCACTCTTCGTCGAAAAATTACAATGTATATATAGGTAAAATATTAAATTTTAATGGTATATAACATATATTGAACACCCTTTATCTGGAATTTTTTTTACTTATTTCAATTTGAACACCCTAAATGAAATTTCTGGCTTCGCTACTTGGTAACATCAACACACTCAACATACATTGCGTATCTCATCTCAACATAGCATTACATAGTGCAAATACGAGGTTTCAAACCCTCAGAACATCATTTATTACCATTACTCAACTCAAGCCGACCGAAATTCTAGCTCGCCTTGTGCTTCCCTCGAAAACCAACCTCCTCATATGTAAAATCTGATCAAAACCACAAGGAATACGCCACAATAGGAAAATAAATCATAACCCAATCGAAAGGACTCGAAAAATAACAAAAATTACGAAGTTGGCAAAATCCCATCCCCGGAACCACTTCTCGAAAAATTACAAAATTCACAATACCGGATTCTTCGTCTCGCCACGAGTCTATACATATCAAATTTATCAAAATCGAAGTTCAAATACCCCCTCAAATCCCAAATTTTTATTTCAAAACCCAAGCCCTAGTTATTCAAATTTTCACTCAATTTTCCAAGAATTAAAGGTTGATTCTTCAATAAAATAGCATTTTTAGGTCACGAGACTTACATCCAATCAATTCGCGTCAAAACCCTCTCCAATTTCTATCAAAAGCTCTTGAGGTGGTCAACAATGGAGGAAAACAATGATTGGGCAGCGGATGAAATGTTTAATAAAAACCCTTCTACCCAGGCATTTTACTATACGTGAACGTGGTCACAGCCTACGCGTTCGCAATGGTCAAATAATGAGGCTACCAAAAATGCCCTTCGCGAACCCGACATATCCCACGCGAACGCGAAGGTTTGAGACATAAACCAACGCAATCGTGAGCCTACTAGACGCGAACGCATAGGCCAATTTCCTAGCCTCTCAGATTTCCTTTATGTGGATGCGACACAACTATTGCGAACGCGAAGCTTCACCTATCAATACTACGCGAACGCAATGAATAATTCCCAGACCTCCAATTTCTCCTCTACGGGTTCGTGACCCTATCCACGCGAACGCGATGGGTAAATTTTTTGCAACCCTTCAACTGAAAACTTGCAACATAACAAGTCCAAAAATGATCCGGTTGACCACCCGAAATCACCCCGAGGCCCCCCGGGACCCCAACCAAAAGCACAAAAATACCCCAAAACATCATATGAACTTGTTCCAATCATCAAAACACGCCAAAAAACACCAAAATCATCAATTCACCACGGATTCAAGCCTAAGTTTCTTCAAAACTTCCAAAACACACATTCGATAAAAAACCCGACCAAAACACCTCCAAATCGCCTGAACTTTTACCCGCACATCCAAAATCATCTAACGGAGCTACTGAAACTCTCATAATTCTATTCTGACCCCCGAATAAAAATCTCACCTACCAACCAAAATTCGCCAAAATACTAGGTTCGCCAATTCAAGCCTAATTCTACACCGGACCTCCAAATTCTATTTCTATCATACTTCTAAGTGACAAATCATCTCCTGAAGCTAATCGAATCATTGGAATTCCTCTAACTTATAAGTCAACATCCGGTTGAATTTTTTAAAACAAGTTCCCCTTTAAGAGACTAATTGCCTCATGTCCAACTAGAACCAATCCAATTCTACCCGATCGACTCAAATACTTATATTGAAACATAGATAAATATAATATGGGGAAAATGGGGCAGAAATGCACGTGACGACATACAGGGTCGTCATATCATCCCCAACTAAAATAAATGCTCGCCCTCGTGCGGGTCAAGAAATATACCTGGAGTCTCAAACAAGTGAGGATATCTGCTCCGCATCTCTCGCTCGGTCTACCAAGTAGCCTCCTCCACGGGCTGACCTCTCCGCTGTACCTTCACCGAAGATATATCCTTTGACCTTAATCTTCGAACTTGACGACCCAAAATATCCACTAGCTCCACATCATAGGTCAAATCATCATCCAACTGTACTATATTGAAGTCCAACACATGAGATGGGTCCCCAACATACTTCCGAAGCATAGATACATGAAATACCGGATGAACTCCCGATAGGCTTGGTGGAAAAGCAAGCGTATAGGCCACCACCCCAATCCTCCTAAGAATCTCAAAAGGCCCTATGAACCGCGGGCTCAGCTTCCCTTTCTTTCCAAACCTAATAACGTCTTTCATGGGCAAAACCTTCAACAAGACCTTCTCGCCCACCATATAAGATACATCTCGAACCTTCCGGTCCACATAACTCTTTTGACACGACTGAGCTATATGAAGTCTCTCCTGGATTACCTTCATCTTATCTAAGGCATCCTGGACCAACTTTATCCCCGATAACGTAGCCTCACCGGGCTCAAACCAACCAACCGAAGATCTACACTGTATCACATATAAAGCCTCTTACGATGCCATCTTAATGCTAGACTGATAACTGTTGTTGTAAGCAAACTTTGCATGTGGCAAGAACTCAGCCCAAGAACCTCCAAAATCAATAACACGGGCTCGCAACTTGTTCTCCAATATCTGAATAGTACACTCGGACTGTCCGTCCGTCTGAGGATGAAACGATATGCTTAACTCCACCTATGTACCCAACCCCTACTGAAAAGTCCTCCAAAACTGGGAAATAAACTAAGTACCCATATCTGATATAATGGAAAATGGGACCCCATGCAATCGTACAATCTCCCGGATGAAAATATATGCTAATTTCTCCGAAGAATAGGTAGTACACACCGGAATGAAGTGCGCGGACTTGGTCAACCAATCCACAATCACCGAAATCGAATCAAACTTCCTCTCTATCCGAGGGATACCACTCACAAAATCCATAGTAATCCTCTCCCACTTCCACTCGGGAATATCCAAGCGCTGAAGTACACCACCAGGCATCTGATACTCATACTTGACCTGCTAGCAGTTAAGACACCGAGCTATATAACTCACAATGTTCTTCTTCATTCTCCTCCACCAGTAATGATGTCTCAAATATTGATACATCTTCGCGGTACCTGGATGAATAGAATACCGCAAGCCATGGACCTCCTCCCATATCAACTCCTGAAGCCCATCCATATTGGGCACGCAAATCCGACCCTGCATCCTCAGCACGCCATCACTATCATTAGTCACATCCCTAGCATCATCATGCTGAACCCGATCTTTAAAGACAAGCAAATGTGGATTATCATACTAGCGCTCTCTAATGCGGTCATACAAGGAAGACCGAGAAACAATGCAAGCCAACACCCGATTAGGCTCTAAAATGTCTAACATCACCATCCGATTGGCCAAAGCCTAGACATCAATTGTAAAGGGCCTCTCTCTAACTGTAATATACGCCAAGCTACCCATGATAATCGCCTTCCGGCTCAAGACATCGGCCACCATATTGGCCTTCACCGGGTGATACAAAATGGTAATATCATAATCCTTGAGTAACTCAAGTCACCTCCGCTACCTCAAATTAAGATCCTTCTGTTTGAACAAATGTTGAAGGTTGCGATGATCAGTATACACCTCACAAGATATGCCATATAAGAAGTGCCTCCAATTCTTCAAATCACGAACTATAGCAGCCAACTCCAAATCATGTACAAGGTAGTTCTTCTCATGGGGCTTCAGCTGACGAGAAGTATATGCAATAACTCTACCCTCTTGCATCAACACACACCCGATCCCAACTCTAGAAGCATCACAATACACAATGTAAGAACCTGAAGTTGATGGCAATACCAATGCTGGAGTCATGGTCAAAGATGTCTTGAACTTCTGAAAGCCTTCTGCACTCCTCGGACCACACGAGTGGAGCACCCTTCTGAGTCAATTTGGTCAAGGGCAATGCAATAGAAGAAAATCCTTGAACAAACCTGCGATAATACCCTGCCAACCCAAGGAAACTATGAATCTCCGTGGTTGAGGTCGGTCTAGGCCAACTCTGCACTGCCTCTATCTTCTTTGGATCAACCTGAATACCATCAATGGACACCACGTGCCCCAGGAAAGCCACAAAACCAAGCCAAAACTCACACTTGGAGAACTTTGCATAAAGCTTCTCCTCCCCTAGTCTCTGTAATACCACTCTCAAATGTTGCGCATGCTCCTCCTGGCTATGCAAGTACACCAAAATTTCATCAATAAACACAATCACGAATGAATCCCGATACAGTCAAAATACACTATTCATCAAGTGCATGAACGCGGCTGGGGCATTAGTCAGCCCAAAAGACATAACAAGAAACTCATAGTGCCCATATCTAGTCCTGAAAGTCGTCTTCATAATATCCGAATCTCTAATCTTCTACTGGTGATAGCCGGGACGAAAATCAATCTTAGAGAATACTCTTGCTCCCTAGAGCTGGTCAAACAAATCATCAATATAGGGTAGTGGATACTTATTCTTCACTGTCATCTTATTCAACATCCTATAGTCAATACACATTCTCATTGTGCCATCTTTCTTCTTCAAAAATAAGACTGGTGCACACCACGATGACCTAGGACAAATAAACCCCTTATCTAGGAGTTCCTGAAGCTGCTCATTCAACTTCTTTAACTCAGCTGGTGCCATACGGTATGGAGGAATACAGATAAGCTGACTGCCCGGCACCAGGTCAATATCGAAATCAATGTCCCTATCCGGTGGCATGCTCGGTAGACTAAAATAATACATATTATAACAGCATCCGAAGCAATAGCATCTGACTGCCCCTGAAGAGCATAGAATCGAGTTTGACCTCCACCCATTTGGTATCTCCCTCTAGGGTGGCCCCTAGTTGTATGACCCTCACCCTTAGCTGGCGAGGTGCGTGCTGAAGATACTGGGCCAAAAGATGGGGGCTGGCCGCTCTGCTAAGATGAACTGGCTGCACGGTGAGGGCACTCCCTCCGCATATGCCCGGATACACTACACTCATAGCAACTCTCGGGTGCTGGGAACTGGGATTGACGGGAACCCCTCGCGCCAGAGTGGCTAGTTGATGCACTCGGCCGGGATGAACCCTAAAAAAATAGGGCATAAGACGAACTCTATGATGGAAGTGCACTAAGAGATGGCTGATTCTGCTAAGAGCCCTGATAACCCCGACCAGAAGATGACCCATGATATTCTGAGCGAGCTGGCTGAGGAGACCTGAATGATCGACCTCTGCTCTACTAGAACTAACTTCTAGATGAAGCACCACTGAAGATACCAGAACCTCAAGGCCTCTTAGCCTCCCTCTCTTTTCTATCCTGATAGTGAGCCAACTCAATATCACGAGCAATGTCAATTGCATCCTCAAAGGAAATACCCATGACTCTCTCTCGAGTCATCAGAATACGAAGGTGATAGTTAATTCCACCTACAAATCTCTTGATCCTCTCGCTGTTGGTTAGAACCATCCATGAGGCATAACGGTCTAACTCAGTAAATCTCACCTCATACTGGGTCACGGTCATGTCTCCCTGTCGAAGCCACTCGAACTGCTTGCGCGACGCCTCTCTCTGAGACGGTGGTACCCACTTCTCCAAAAAAATAGTGGAGAACTCTTTCCGTGACAATGGCAATACACTTGCCACTATGTCGCTCATATGTCTCCCACTATGTGAAGGCAGCCCTAGTGAACTAAAATGCGATGAATGCTACCCTGTTGGACTCCAAAATCCCTACTATCCGAAGTATACACTGACACTTGTCAAGAAATCACTAGGCATCCTCTCCCTGAGCACCACCTGAAAACTGGAGGCTGAATCCTACTGAACCTCTCGAGACGATGCTGCTCATCGTCTAGTGTAGCTGGGATCACAAAATCCTGAACTGGTACCACCGGCCGAGCTGGAGCTGCTCCTAATATCTGTAGACACTGTTTCACCTACTCCGGTGTGCGAGCAGTGAGGGTCTGACTGCCTCCCCATGCTTGAGAAGTAGCCGTTGTAGTGGTGGCTGAGAATACCTGGGCTAGGCCAGTGCAAACTGATAGTATCTGGGCTAAGTTCTCCTCGAGACCCGGAATAACAATGGGCACTGCTGGTGCCTGTATAACTGCTGTTGGAGCATTAATAACTAGAGTTTGGCCATGAACTGAGGCAACTGGTGGGTCAACAGATGTTGCCTCTGCTAGTCTGCCTCGACCATGACCGCGTCCACGACCTCGAGGGGATGGTACTGGTGGTTGTACTCTACGTCCGGTAGCACAGTTTTTGCCATCTACGAGAGAATAGAATACAGAAGTTTAATTCTCGGATCAACAAAGTCGCACGATAAGAATTTCAAGAATATGAAGTTTTTCATAAAGGTTCTACAGCCTCTCGAGGATATGTACAGACGTATCTGTACCCATCCGCGAGACTCTACTTAACCGGATCATGACTCATGAGTCCTAGTAACCTAGGCTCATGACTTGTCACGACCCAAACTCCGGTCGTGATAGCGCCCAACACCTTGTTAGGAAAGGCTGACCTTTCGAATGCTCTCAACCCCAAATACAAAACTCTTTATTAGCTATTAGAATTTTAAATCATTAGTGAAGCGAAATTTCAATCTGTGATATTAATAAAAGCAGTGCAGAAACCATAATTATACCAATACAGTCCCTATCAGATCTGGCATCACGCGTTAGAGCCTCTAGATACAACTGAGCAACATCCTATACATATGCAAGTCTAGATGCGAAAGAAAAATAAAGATAAGAGGAGAAATCGGGTCTTGCGGATGCCGGACAGCTACCTCGATGACTGTGATAAAATAGACTGGGTAGCAACAATAACTCAGGTATGCCTCCGGGATCCTTGTATCTGCACACAAGGTGCAAGTAGTAAAGTGAGTACTCCGAATTAGTAAGTAATAGTAATAAATAACAACTTAAGGTAAGAATTCTCATAAAAACACAACACAGTTTTATAACCAACAGTAAAGGCAGTAAATAATAGCTAAACAGGGAAAATAGTTGAATGTTTCTCAAAATCGGCAATTTACCAACACTGCTGCGGCGCGCAGCCCGATCTATACAAAATACTGTTGCGGCGTGTAGCACGATCCAAGATTATTATATACTGTTGCAGCGCGCAGCCCGATCCAATAATAATAGTTGACTATGCTCACTAGGGGTGTGCAGACTCAGGAGGGGCTGTGAGCACGTAATTTTTGCCCTATATGAGAATCATTGCCAAAATTTCAAAATAAAATAATTGTTGTGAATTTTGTGTTATTGTTTGCATTTGTCATTACATATTTATTTGTTAAATTAATAAAAAAAAGTATTGCATCTGAATTTAGGATTTAATTTTACAGTTAGTATTAATTAGGTAATTTGCTTTACAAAAAATTAAGAATCACAAAAAATAATGTACTTTGCATTTTTTTAGTGATTAATGTCAATTTGTGTAATTTTTTAAATTTCATATTAGTTATTTGTCATGATAACTACTTAGAGTTAATTAGTATTTTAGGATAATTTGGTCAAGTATTAATTTATTATTATATTTTATTTTAATTAGAAAGAAAATTGAAGAAAAAAGATATAAAATAGTTTAGAAATAAATAAAGAAAGGAGGAGTCAAGATTGGGCCAGTTTTAATAAAATCCTTAAGCCCAATTCTTGAAACACATCCCAATTCACCCACCAAAAATATAAACACTGGCCCTACTGAAATCCCTGACGACCACGGCCTAAAGAAGCCCCATTGTACTTTGGGCGACCTGACTGAGGAGGCCTGAAGGAACGACTGTCACACCTTCTTTTTGGCGCTACACCCGCAGGGGAGTAAATGGAGTTTTTCCAATTAAAGGACAATCGAAATGGGATTCATTTTTTTTATTAAGAGATTCAGAGTCGCCACTTGGTAGATTTATGGTGTACCAAGTCACTGATTTGAATCCCGAATCGAGGAAAAGACTAACTCTGTAATATAGTCCGCGAACCAGAAATCCTAGTAAGGAATTCTGTTAACCCGGGAGAAGGTGTTAGGCATTGCCGAATTCCGTGGTTCTAGTACGGTCGCTCAACTATTATATTTTCTTTTATCTGACTTTAATATATGCTCTTCTTTTATGTGCCTTTTACTAATAATTCGCTTTTATTATTGACTTTTACAAGAATTGCAACGTCGTGAAAATGTATTTCATACCGCACCGTACCAGTACGCCTGTGACCTTTAATACATTTTGATCGTATTGAGATTTGGATTTGGATCACATAAATGTGTATCCGAGTTTAAAAAGTAAAATTATTAATACGCACCTCACGAGATTAACGCGTTATTATTTTGGGGTAAGGATGTGAATATTCGCTAAACGGCCCATCCCGAAAACTAAGTATTTTAGTATACATCTATTTACTAAGGGCCCCGCAATCTATGTATTTTATTTGGCGAGGCTCATCCCACTTATTGTTTTAAAGGGCACCCCTAGATCAAACTACAATTTTCTACTTAATCTTTTCTCTAATAACAAATAAAAAATCCTAATTAATTCACATTATATAAGAGTTGTATCTGGGTCCATGAGTTCATATGAACTCAAACCCTTAGTCATTTCGGGCCCATACAAAGAGATCAGCACCCGTGAGTACAAGGTCAATCAGTCGTTCATCCGGGCCTGGACTTTTGTCGTGACCTTTAAGACCAAATGACTTGAATGGAGTTTATTACATCCCGAGCATCAACCAAACCAAAGCTTGATTTCAACTAGGCCAAACTTACTGAAATTTATTACACATGTATTTAACAAATGCAACCAATGAAAATGGTATACATTTACTCAATGGGACATAGTTCTACTCGTTTTGATATTAGATTTATACCCAGACTTGGTGTTAAATAAATGTGGCATGTCATTATTCCAAATGTTAATCAAATTAAAGCTCTTCTAGCTAAATGAAACTATCAAATTTAATGGACAAATTCAGCAGACGGTCACATTCTGACTTTTACTAGCATCTTAACACTAACTCGTAAAGACCACTTCAGACTATTCTATCAATTTGGTGTTTTAGGGTAATTAATCATATGCGGTTGTGAATTAACTAGCATTCGTAGGAAGGGCTACAATTAAATAAGTGGTTTATTGATATATTTTATGGCTAGTTCTAATGTTGCAAGTTAAAGGCCAGTAACAATTAGTTACTACTAACATCAGATTTAGGTGAAGATTCATCAACCTATATTCGTATTAACAACCAAATCATCTATGACCAGTTCGAATGATTCACACAGTTTGGTGCAGTATAATACAACCAACCTAACTACAGAAATCCAAATTTTGATCCATAAAACGTAACTAACATCTATTATTCAAACCATTGTCCAGTCCAGTCATAAAATTTAGGTTTTAATTACGGTAAACAGTTAAATAAATCACAGAATAAAACTATCTAAATAACAGAACTATTGAATGACAAATCCATAGCGTGGCATTAGCCTCAATATCATTTTTTTAATAGATGAAGCCACATCAACATAGTCTCAGATGTGTTCCTGTAGGTGAAAAATACAATAAAGAGGAAGAGGATCAGTAGTGGCAGTAATACCAGTAGCAGCAATGGAACAGTTTTAAACATCCAACATAGCAACCAAATAGACCAAAATGAAACCTAGCAATCCAAAGAATCACAACAACCAATAACTGACCCCAAAATGATTCAATGGAAACCAAACACCAATCGAAATACAATCAGAAACACCCCTAAAATCCAGCAATCAGAAGTTGAACTCAAAAATGTGACTTGATAATTAGAACTGAAATTCTTTTCAAGGTTCAATGGGAAGGTAGGTTTTTTATTTGAGTCCCCTATCTTTCAAGTGTTTCTCAAACTTATAAAAGAAAAGGAAACTCTTAGAATCTGTATCCTTTCCTAATTCATTGTCCTCCCTCTATCCTTTTGAACTCCCCTTCAGAATGTATATGTTTTCTATTTAAAGACTCATATTGAACTATTTTTTATACAAAGTTTTTACTTTTCAGCCTGTTTATTCCCTCCCCATGTGTTCCCCTTTGAAATGTTATCATTCAACCCATTTGCTTCTGATTTTGAAACTTAAAGGTACTAAGCATGGTTCAGTTGTATTTTCTTTCAGTTTTCTTTAATTAAAGGTGTATGGGCAGCCTGAATTTAAAATTCAGGCGTGCCTTGACAACCAATATGCCTTCCACTTTAGTCTTAACATTTTCAAATAGGTGAAATACTGTAATCTTAATTAATAAATAAATAAAATACAAACTGAACTAGCATGTATGATACAGGTTCAAATGGACGGCTAAAATAAACAACACATTCACGACACTTAACTAACCCAATAGTTTAATTCAATGTGACTACCAATTAAGCGATTTAAACATTATGATGAACTAATCCTTTATTTTTTTAGCATATGGGAAAATTTAGGTTTATCGGTTGTAAAAATCGGAAATGTTCTACACAATCGACAAACTGACTAACTTTAACAATTGACCAACAAAAATCAAATCAGCGTGTCAAGACCAATTACCAAATCAAAACAAATTGACATAACATGAAATTAATCCGAAAAGAAACATATCTAATGAATTTGAGAAAAAACGAGATGAAACAGAAAAAATGGAAAAAGGAGGAGAGGAGAAAATTGAAAATCAAATAACAAAATCCCAAGAATGGAAATAGGAAATACCAAAGATGAATGACCAGCTCGGCTTGAAGCAATCCTCGACATCCCTTGATTTTGGGTCGAAACATGTTCTAATCATGAGTTATCAAACGAGAACACATGATTATAACCTATTTAGACTTGCAAATCTTCAAAATGGGCCCTCAATTTTAATCTTTGAAAATTCGGTGTTCATCTTCGATCTAACATTCGAGAGGTTCTACGATGATTCGAAGGAAACTGAACATGGATTTGGGATGAGGGTGGTCGAAGGGTGTTAATTTGGCGGTCGTCGGAGTGGTTGCCACCGGATTAAGGGCGGTGAGGTATGGTGGCGGCTAGCTAGGGTTCCTCATCTCTAAAGAAATGAGGTTTGAGAGAGGCGAGGGGAGGGGGTCTGAACGGGGGCCGGGCCAGGGGGAATCAATACATACCGGGGTGAGAAACTAATCCAAACTGTTGGATCTGATTAGATCAATAGTATGGATCACTTCACTAATGTGAAACGGCGCTGTTTGGTCTTAGTGGGGGACTGGATCAGTTCAAAGGCAAAAGGGTCGGGGCGGGTTTGGGTTACGATGGTATCTTTGGACCGTTGGATCAATATAAAATCAAAGGCCTTCCCCAAAAAATCCCGTTTGGGGTGTCTCTGAGACAGACTGGACCTGGGATCGTTTGGGCTCGTTTGAACGGGCAACAAGGCTGGCCCAATCCGATTTTTCTCTTTTTTTTTGTTTTATTTGTTATCTTTTTCTTCTTAACTAATTTTCCACATTAAAAACCAAAATCCTACATTGATTTATAAATCAAATTAACTTATAAAAATGCCAATTTAATTCCTAATTCAATTATCACACATAATTGACTAACAATTTGGAAAACAAAAAAATCGTATAGTCGGACACCAAATGCTAAAAATGCACAATAAATTATTAATTTTTTTGTAAAGTCAAAAATTATTTCATTAATGCCGAATTGTAACATTAAAATCCTAAATGCACATGCAACACATATTTTTGTATTTTTTCTTAATTAAAGTAAAAATAAACATGCACAGACAAATACAAATGAATCT
Source organism: Nicotiana noctiflora (assembly GCA_032618575.1). NCBI lineage: Eukaryota > Viridiplantae > Streptophyta > Magnoliopsida > Solanales > Solanaceae > Nicotiana > Nicotiana noctiflora. The sequence continues at coordinate 109,734 of JASVEL010005633.1, read as the reverse complement.
AAAAATATCACGAAAAATTCATAAAATTGTACACAATAACACAAGACAACTTTTGTTTTGATTTCTTTGGGAGTAGTTCGTGTGGGGCAAAAATCACGTGCTCATAGCTGCCCCTCTTTGCCCGTAAACATGAAGAATTTTCGTGCAAATATAAAATGAGTGGATACGAGTGATTTTTGCCCGTTTGAATACTCCGTGTGAAGCATTTTTGAAAGTTTTGACCGAACCTGTGCTTCAAAGGTTTCCTACATATCCCTGGCTAAAAGGGAATCAGGTCAATGTAGTTCGGAAAGTTTTGGTAGCTGGGACTACCATGGGATTGCCATTTGCTATTACTGTTATTGCATGCTGTTACTACTCACTGACCTCCTTATTACACCGTGTTAAACGAAAATAATAAGCTAGATTGCACTAATCTAAGAATTGTAAAATCTTATCTAGGTTTTCAACTTGTTCTCCCTGTGTTTCTTGTTGCCTTGCTTGCTCTTGTGTTTCCTCTTATGTTTCTTCTCTTCTGACTTGACTCTTCGGCCTTTATTGATTGCTGAACTTGAACTGCTTATTTCTTTCCTGTGAGCTTCAAATTATTTTCCTTCGAAGTTTGAACTGCCTTCTTCTGACCTTAGTTGCCTTCCTACTGATTTCTGAATTTGGATTTACGCTGGGGATAATCTTCCGTTATTCCGGTGGGTTACAGACTTCTTGAATTAAAAGGGTATCCTAGCGGGCTCCCGTCTTTAACAACAACTTAGAAAATAAAAATGCCATTCCATTATTCAGGCGGGCTCCTGACTTCAGCAAAAACTTAGAAAATAAAAACTCCATTCCGTTCTTCAGACGGGCTCCTGACTTTAACAATAACTTAGAAAATAAAACTCTACTTCGTTCTTCTGACGGGATCTTGACTTCAACCATAAGTTGAAAAATAAAATGCCATTCCATTCTTCAGGCGGGCACCTGACTTCAACAATAATTTAAAACTTCCACGTAAAAAGATAATGCATTTTCGTTCCTAGGGCAGTCACCTGACTTTATCAACAAACTCCGAAAATAAACCGTCATTCCATTCTTCAGGCGGGCACCTGACTTCAATCAATAATTCTAAACATTCACTTAAAAAGATAATGCCTTTCTATTCTTCAGGCGGGCACCTGACTTCAACGACAAACTCCAAATATAAATCGCCATTTCGTTCTTCAGGCGGGCACCTGACTTCAACAATAACTTGGAAAATAAATCGCCATTCCTTTCTTCAGGCGGGCACCTGACTTCAACCATAACTTAAAAAATAAAATACCATTCCATTCTTCAGGCGGGCACCTGACTTCAACAATAATTTAAAACTTCCATATAAAAATATAACGCCTTTCCGTTTGTAGGGCAGTCACCTGACTTTATCAATAAACTCCAAAAATAAATCGCCATTCCATTCTTCAGGCGGGCACCTGACTTCAATCAATTATTCTAAACTTTCACTTAAAAAGATAATGCCTTTCCATTCTTCAGACGGGCACCTGACCTCAACAACAAACTTCGAAAATAAATCGTCATTCCGTTCTTCAGGTGGGCACCTGACTTCAATAATAACTTGAAAAATAAATCGCCATTCCGTTCTTCAGGCGGGCACCTAACTTCAACCAATAATTTCTCCTTTATTCTATTACCATCGCCCTCCTTTGCTTCCTAATACATTTCCTTTTCCCTGCATTGTGACCTTTCGAAACTGCTTCTCTCAAGAGACGTGTTGTCTCCCCTCTCAATTGCCTGGGATAATACTGCTGGAATTATTTACTTACTTGTTGGGGAGTAGCACCGCTGGGGAAATACATTCTTCCCCTCCCTTTTTTACTTCCCTTAAAACTTTTATTTTCTCTCAAGATTTGCTGGGGGATCAAGATGTTACCAGATGGGGATTACCCTGTTGAGGATAACACATGCTGGAGCATCCCTTGTCTTCTTTCCTCTTTCAAAACTTCCTTCAAATTGGTGTTTCATCCCTCTGTAAAGCTGTTGGGGATGACATTAACATCCTTTTGTTCTATCTGCTGGGGATACAACTTTCCTCATCAAACTCTGTCGTTTTCCTTCTTTCAACACTACTTGGGATAACATTGGTTCAAAAATCACTTATCCTTAAAACTCGGGCTGTCTCGCTTCTCTCAAGATTGCTTTTCTGCAAAACTTTGCATCGCCTTTTTCCGTAAACTACTAGGAATTCCATTTCCTTCACGACCTTGTGTTTACCTTCCATCTTCCTTAAGTGGGTATTTGATTCAAGAAAAGTTTCGCAATGAGAGAAAATTTTCTGTCCCAGTTTGATAATCTTCTTTGTGGCATGTCTTTCCTTCACCAAATAACCTTTCCTTTTCCTGCTTCAAATCAAAGAAAAATTTGTTAGTTTAAAATGTGGCAAGTGGTCGTGTCATTCCTGCTGGGGAATGGTTTTTCCTTTTCTCTTTTCCTTGCTCTGCGCTCCCTGAACTTGTTGGGGAATGCTGTTATTTGCTGGTGATGATATTCTTGCCGCGGATGAAATTTTCTTTTCTTTTCCCTACTTCGCTCTATGTTGTCCGAACCTCTATATTGATAATCTACTCGGGAATCTCCTTCTTCCCAATGATCATTATTAACACGATTCCTCCACTATTGTTTTCCTACCTACTCCGTACTTCCTCCGAAGCTTCAGATCAACCTATCGTTTTGGTCTTACAACAAAACGTCTTTTTGTCTTATTGCCTTATTTTGTGCCTTCTCACATTTTCTTTGCACCATTTTGGCGACTGGTAGTTAGCTCTGAAAAATTCCTTCTCAAAATAACAAATTGCTAAAAAGAAAGTCTTAAAACAAGGAAAAACAAAAAAAATGACGACTATAAAATAAGAAATAAAAAACCTTTCTGAACAAATGTTGGGAAAAATAAAAGGAAAACAACTCATCTGAATGGTATAACCGATCCAATAATCATGTCGTGTATTTTTGGATTAATCAACCCAGTCTATTTGTATCAATCAATTTTCTAATAGCCACATATTGCTGGGGATAAACAGGCATCCAATTCTTTGCCGAATGCGGACGCTTTTCGACAATCTTACCTCGCCATCTCATAGTGCCCTTCGAGGGGTTTTCACTAATGAGACTCTCTCATTTCTCTCAAACTCATGTTGCCTTATGGTGCATGTGAAGGTTTTCACTGTAAGACTCTCTCATTTTGTTTCTCTCAGCTTTCGTCGCCTTATGTCGCCCGTGAAGATTTTCACCGATAAGACTCTCTCATTTTATTTTCTTTCTCGACTGGGGATTGGAGTGTTATCAACAAGATTCTCTTTGCTGGGAATTCCCTCGACTACCAATTCCTTCAGCGCATGATCCTTGTTCAGTCAGGGATCAGGCTTTCATTTGCGTGACTAGGCACCTCTCGGATATTGATCGGGAGGTCTTTTTTGGACACTAATATGGATTTTGTGTGTGGGGATATAGAAAGGATATAACCTTAATGGGTAGAACATTACAACTTTTGGAATCATACTTTTTCTAAAAAATTACACAAACAACATAACTTCTGCCCAGGTTTTTTTTGTGATTTTCATTCTTGTTAGACTATGACCGAGCCGTGAGGCGCCTACGTATCCTCTTTGAGGAATCAGGTGAGCAAAGTTCACTTGATACATTTATATTTCTTGTGACTTTCCTTTGTTTTCTTTTCTATTTTGTTATATATATATTTCCATTAATGATTCCAAAAGAGGGGTGTGAAAGAATAATTAAGGCTCAATGGGGGAAGCAAGGGTTAAGTGTTTGGATAGTAGAAAAAATTGCCTCCATCATTTCATTCTCCGATAATGCCAAGTACAAATAAACAAAACAAACAAATAACAATTACAATCAAAGAATTATACATAATATCTCTTGATTGCGTCAGAATTGATAGCCATATCGATGCATCTTCCCCCGATAGTTGTCAGACATAGAGCGCCATTGGATAACACTCTAGTCACAATAAATGGCCCTTGCCAATTCGGGGCGAACTTGCCCTTTGCTTCAGCCTGATATGGAAAATTCTTTTCAACACTTGCTGTCCCACTTCAATTTTCCTGGGACGTACCTTCTTGTTATATGCTCTTGCCATTCTCTTTTGATACAATTGGCCATGACACACTGCTGCAATCATTTTTCGTCAATCAAGCTTAATTGTTCAAATCGGGATTTGACCGATTCATCATCATCAGTCTCAGCCTCAGCGACTATCCGAAGGGAGGGAATTTCGACCTCTACTGGTATCACTGCTTCAGTTCCATATACCAACAAATAAGAAGTTGCACCTACTGAAGTACGAACAGTAGTGCGATAACCTAGCAGTGCAGATGGTAACTTTTCATGCCATTGCCTGGATCCTTCTACCATCTTCCTCAATATCTTCTTTATGTTTTTGTTGAATGCTTCAACTGCTCCATTTGCCTTGGGACGATATGGTGTGGAATTACGATGTGTAATCTTAAAGTGTTAACATACTTCTTTTATCATACTACTGTTAAGATTGGCACCGTTATCCATAATGATTATTTTTGGGACTCCAAATCTACTGATGATATAGGAATGCACAAAATCCACCACCGCCTTCTTGGTCACTAAGATGAATGTTTTAGCTTCAATCCATTTGGTGAAATAGTCAATGATTACCAGAATGATCATATGGCCATTGGAAGCTGCCGGCTAAATAGGTCCGATGACATCCATGCCCCATGCAATAAATGGCCAAGGTGCTGACATCGTATGTAATTCTGTTAGCGGAGAATGAATCAGATCTCCGTGTATCCAACACTGATGGCATTTTTGCACGAAACTAATACAATCACGCTCCATAGCATGCCAATAATATCCTACTCGAAGGATCTTCTTTGCCAATACATATCCACTCATATGGGCCCCACATACTCCAGTGTGTACATCTGTCATCACTGTCGTGGCTTGACCAGCGTCTAGACATCTAAGCAAACCCAAATCTGGAGTTCTTTTATACAGCACTCCTTCACTAAGGAAAAATCCATTTTCCAATCGCCGAATGGCTCTTTTTGATCTCTGGTGGCTTTCTCCGCGTATATACCCATCCTGAGGTATTCCTTGACATCATAGAACCATGGCTCGCCATCCATCTCTTCCTCTATCATATTGCAATAAGCATGCTGATCTCGAACCTGAATATGTAATGGGTCAACATGGATTTTGTCTGGGTAATGCAACTTGATGCTAAAGTAGCCAAAGCATCGACAACTTCATTATACATTCTTGGGATGTGCCTGAACTCCACTGATCGGAATCGCTTACTCAGATCATGCAAACATTGACGATATGGTATAAGCTTCAAATCTCGTATGTCCCACTCTCCTTGAATATGATGTACTAGAAGGTCCGAGTCTCCCAAGACCAAGACGTCCGGGACATCCATGTCCACAGCTAACCGTAACCCCAAAATGCATGCTTTATACTCATCCATATTATTGGTATAATAGAAACGCAATTGAGCTGTAACAGGATAATGATATCCTATTTCAGAGATAAGTATCGCTCTTATTCCAACTCCTTTTGCGTTCACAACTCCATCAAACAAAAGTTTCCATCCTGGCTCCCCGGTCAATTCCATCTCATCTACATGCAGCACTTCTTCATCGGGAAAATACGTCCGTAAAGGTTCGTATTCATCATCAACAGGATTCTCAGGCAAGTGATCGGCTAAGGCTTGGGCTTTCATAGTTGTCCTCATCACATAGACAATGTCGAACTCTGTAAGTAATATTTGCCATTTTGCTAACCTACCTGTGGGCATAGGTTTCTAGAAAATATACTTCAATGGATCCAAGCGCGAAATGAGATAAGTAGTGTAGGAAGACAGATAATGCTTCAGCTTCTGTGCTACCCAAGTTAGGGCACAACACGTCATCTCAAGATGAGTGTGCTTAACTTTATAAACCGTGAACTTCTTACTAAGATAATAAATGGCATGTTCCCTTCTGCCAGTGATGTCATGCTGCCCCAATACACAACCAAATGAGTTTTTCAAAACCATTAGATAAACAATCAGAGGTCTCCCGAGTTCGGGTGGAACCAACACAGGTGGGTTTGACAAATACCCTTTTATCTTATCAAACGCCTCTCGATACTTTTCAGTCCATTTGACTAGAGTGTCCTTCCTCAATAGCCTAAAAATAGGTTCACACGTCGATGTGAGCTAAGCGATAAACCCTAATGTAATTTAACCTTCCCAGAAGACTCATTACTTTGGTCTTGTTTTTCGGTGCCGGCAGTTCTTGGATGGATTTGTTTTTTTATTGGTCCAACTCAATGCCTCGCCGACTGACTATGAACCCCAATAATTTTCCTGATGGGACTCCAAATGCGCACTTGGTAGGGTTAAGCTTGAGGTTGTATCTACGGAGTCTATAGAAAAACTTCCTCAAATCCTCGATGTGATCGGCCGGATGTTTTGACTTTATGATCACGTCATCAACGTATACTTTGATTTCTTTGTGCATTATATCATGAAACACAACGACCATTGCCCTCATGTAAGTTGCCCTAGAGTTCTTTAAACCAAACGGCATCACCCAGTAGCAATAGGTTCCCCATGGTGTGATAAAAGCCGTCTTCTCTACATCTTTCTCATCCACTAGAATCTAATGATATCCCGTATAGCAATTTACGAAAGATCCAATCTCTCACTTGGTGCAGTTGTCAATTAAGATGTGGATGTTATGTAGTGGGAAGTTATCCTTTAGGCTTGATTTGTTGAGAATGCGATAGTCAACGCATACTGTGATCTTTCCATCCTTCTTTGGAACTGGCACAACGTTAGCAATCCATTCTGGATATCTAGTGACCCGAATAACCTTTGCATCCAATTGCTTGGTTATTTCTTCCTTAATATTCATAGTCATATCTGTTTTGAATTTTCTCAATTTCTATTTGACGGGAGGAAATGCTGAATCTGTGGGTAATTTATGAACCACTAAATCAGTGCTCAGACCCCGCATGTCGTCATACGACCATGCAAAAACATCTTTAAACTCAACAAGTGTTTTGATTAATACTTCTCTAAGGTTTGGTTCAAGATGGACGCTTATTTTGGTTTCTCTAATGTCATATGCGTCTCCCAGATTGACGGCTTCTGTATCATTTAGATTGGGTTTGGGCTTTTCTTCGAAGTGACCCACTTTTTTGCCGATTTCTTCTAAGGCTTCATCTTCCTCGTATTCTGATTCACTCTCATCATTTCTTATTTCTTGTATTATTGTTTCTGAACCAAACTGATTTTCTAGACTGGGTTGAAGATTCCTTATGCATGACATGTCATTAAGATCAGTGGAAAGAATGATGTTCAGAAAGGTAAAAGGAAGAATAAAACAAAATCAGAAATAATGGGAACAAAAATTTCATTCATTTAAAAAGTATAAGATACGAGGGTTTGTACACTTTAAAACAAAACTTGAAAACAAAATAAATTGGACTACAACCCTGAAATAATCCCAAACAAACTTTAACGAAAATCAAAGCAAACTACCAAGACTTATTTTGGGTGGGAAGAGGAGTAGCCTTCCAATTATTTAGTTTTGTGTTTGACCCTACAAATTGTATTTCAGCGTGAGAAGGCCCTTCTCCATCTTCTATCATGTTCATATTAGTGAACAGATTCTCGAACATTCTCAGAAATTCCTCATCTGGTTCGACCGTAAGATCGAAAATCTTCGTTGCTGGACGTCTTCTGGCTCCGGACTTAACAAAAGATCTGGAGAGATGCGGGACCGGCTTTGGAAGCACCCATGTCTTCTGCTTAATCCTCTTAGCTCGTCGGATATCTTTCGATGTAGGTTCAAAACCCAAACCAAAAGTACCCATATTTTCCGGCAAGGAGACTGGTTGTACGATACCTTGTAGAGATGCACCCAAACCCTTACCGGGCACAAAGCCATTTCCCAACATTTCACAGGCGACCATGACATATGCAGAGGTTATCTTGGTATTTGGAGTGTATTCTCCCTCCGAAACTTTCTTGACAGATACCGCGTCACAAACTTGGTATACCCATGGCCCAACGCCATATTCTACTTCAACAAAGGGCACAATGGTGCCGTAATGAGGATGCAGATTGTTTTCTCCATGAACCACAATCTCTTGCCAGTCCCACTCAAACTTGACCAACTGGTGCATGGTAGACGAAACCGACTTTGCAGCATGAATCCAGGGTCGTCCTATCAAATGGTTGTATGAGAATACCATATCTAACACTTGGAATTCCATGGTGAATTCCACAAGCCCAATTGTCAGCTCCAACACTATGTCCCCGACCGATGCTTTACCCCCTCCGTCGATGCCCCAAATACAGATTATATTCTTGCGTACCCTATTGATATCCATTTTTAGTTTGTTCAACCTGGAAAGAGGACAGATGTTTGCGCTAGATCCGTTATCAATCAACACCCGGGTATCCACAGACTCCTCGCATTTCAACGTAAGATAAAGGGCTTTGTTATGCTCGGTACCTTCTTCAGGTAGCTCGTCATCAGTGAAGGTAACCCTATTTACCTCGAATATCCTATTTGTGATCTTCTCTAGGTGACTGACGGAGATCTTATCAGGTACATGGGCCTTATTTAGGATTTTCATCAAGGCTTGCCGATGTTTGTCAGAATGGATCAGTAATGACAGTAAAGAGATCTGAGCCGGAGTTTTATTGAGCTGCTCTAGGATAGAATAATCATGCAACTTCATCTTCTTTAAAAATTCTTCTCCTTCTTCGTTGGTCACGGGTTTCTTTACTGCTACTGGGCCGACCTTTATTAATTATGCAGGAACAAAACATCTCCCTGAGCGGGTTAAACCCTGTGTTTCATAAACTTCCTCCTTGACCTTTTTTTCCTTATAGGTCAATATTACCCGGTCACAGTTCCATGGGATAGCTTTGTTTTCGACTATTGGTAACTGAATTGTTGACTTGATGATGATGGGATCTATGCGAGCACCTTCTACAATTAGCGCAAGTTTGTTTGTTGCTCATGTTACAACTACCTCTACCTCTCCTAGTTTCACTAATATTTTTCTTATGGACTCCTTCATCACTGCTAGTTTATTATGCGCCCCTTTCTCATTGATGAGTGACTTGTCATCAGTTGGTCCCTTTGTTGTCCTGCTTCCACTTGACCTAACAATCATTATGGTTTGAGAGACTTTTTTTATATCCCTCTTCTGCTTGTACCAACTCGATCATATTGGTCTCATGATGGGCTGGTAGTGGATTTTGGTTGATGTTGGGTTTTGCCGGGGTCTGTACCTCAATTCGACGAGTGTCGATAAGCTTCTGGATATTGGCTTTTAATTTCTAGCATTTCTATGTATCATTGCGAGGGCATCCTGAACAGTATTCACGACTCACTGTATGATCAAGATTCCTTGGAGGGGTGTTCAGCAACTTGGCCTCAACTGGATTCAACAATCCTACCTGCTTTAACCGATGAAACAAACTAGTGTAAGACTCTCCCAAGGGATGGAAAGTCTTTGAATTTGGTGTTCAGCCATTTCTAAAAGCTTGGTTTGGACGGAATCCCATTTGTATGCTTTTGGGGGTGGTTAGTTATTTTGTGGGGTCGATGCACACAACAGTGCTTGGATGGGAGGTTGAGCATATGTTTGGGCATGGTGGACGGAAAAGTGAGGATCGGGTGTTGGGTAATAATGTTGTGGGTGGCTATATAGAGTATGGAAGTAATTTTGTTGGTGGGGTTGGGGTTGATTATAATGGGGTGCAGGGCCTCTGGATCCGCACCAAGCTCTAAACTCAATTGTTGCGACATCTTCTTTCCTTTTCTTCCCGAGCACTCCTCCCGTGCCACGCTGGATGGTTTGAGTGATCGCTTTCAATGATGAATAACTCATGATTTTATTAGATTTCAAGCCTTCTTCAATCATGGCTCCCATCTTTATCACTTCATTGCATGATTTACCCAAGGACGTCACTAGGTGACCGAAGTAGGTTGGTTCCAATATTTGCAAGTAATCTACCATTTCATTTTCCCTCATTGGAGGATCCACTCTTGCTGCTTGTTCCCTCCAGCAGAATCTAAATTCTCTGAAGCTCTCTGCGGGCTTCATTTCTAGTTTTCAACAGTGATAGGCGATCAGGGACTATTACGAGGTTATACTGGAAATGGCCAATGAATGCCTGAGCCAGGTCATCCCATGTGAACCACCTACCGAGATCTTGCCTTGTGTACTATTCTAGCGCGGAACCTCCTAGGCTCTAACTGAAATAAGCTATCAATAATTCATCTCTCCCTCCTGCCCCTCTCATTTTACTGCAGAACCCTCGGAGGTGGGCCACCGGGTCACCATGCACTTCGTACAAATAAAATTTGGGCATTTTGAACCCTACGGGCAGTTGAACATCTGTAAAAGGGCACAAATCTTTGTAGGCAACACTAACTTGGTTGCCTAAACCATGCATATTTCTGAAGGATTACTCCAAGCTCTTGACTTTCCGAATGACTTCCTCCTGTTTCGGATTTCTGAGTTGTCTTTCCGGTTCTATTGAGTTGTCTCAGTAATGGGTGTAGGAGTGTGGTTCAGGAGCTTTAAAAGTAGGCTCGGGAGAATAGCAATGGTTGTCTTGAATCTAAAATAGTGGCTTACTGGATGATTTTTGTAACATGGTGGGTGGAGGTGCCACAAAAACAGGGTAACTGGTGGGGGAGGATTTTGTTTTGGTGGTGGAGCTTTGGAAGTGTGAGGGGCTTTCCCTTGGTAATATTGGTAAATTGGGGCACTTGCTGATAGATCAGTAGGTGGACATTTTGGAGCCTGTGCTGACGCACGGATAGCAGTAGTGGGAAGGATAGGTGATGGTTGTCCCCCATCCCAGGCTAGGTGCATCTCTGTTATCTGTTTTCTTAACCTATCCATTTCCTCTTTCATTGTCTGCATCTCTGACTTCTCTTCGTCAACGCTTTTATCTGAACTAGATATGCTCTTTGGGATTGGACCTTTTGATCTTGTCTGGTAATGGTAATTGGCCAGTACGCTCTTGTGAGCACATGATTTTTGCACCGGACAAACAATTCCAAAATTAAAATAAATATATTTTTGAGTGCAATTGTGTGCCTTGTTTGAAATTAGCCACTTTTTGTGTGTTTGAATAGTTAGAAATTAGAAAAATAAAAAAAAATAGGTTAGCTAATTACTTTGTTTTAATTAATTAGTTTTAAGAAGAAAACCATCAAAAATAGTTTAAGTAGCGGAAATTAGGGGAAAATAGTAGAAAATTGCCCAAACAATATTAGATAATTAGTATAAGTAAGTAATTAAGTTTTCATAAATATTCCATAAAAGAAAAAGAAAAAAAATACAAATCAGAAAATACAAAAAAATAAGTTGGGTATACTAGCTTTGGGCCATTTTGAATTAATTTAATTGGCCCAAACACTCTCAGCCAAACGGATCCGGTCCGTAAGCCTTTGAACTAGCTGAATCTCAGCCGTTCATTTGCACCATCCAACGGTTGGAAATAATAGCGGAATTAATTAGTTAATCAAAATAAAAGGATTGATCTCAGCCGTTCGTGTGAAATGATCTGATGGTTGAAGGCTTAGGTCCCGTTCGTAATCGAACGGTATCGTTTTAGTAACACCGCTTATGGTCGTTGATCTCCATCAAACGAACGGCCCAGATCACCTTATCGACATCGCCTATAAAAGGCTTTGGTCCGAAGATGCGGCCATTCTCTAGAAAAGCCCCAACCCTAGCCGCCCTTCTCTCTCGCCTCTCTTCTTCTCCATCGTCATCCTCACCTCGAAAACCCTAGCCGGCCCTGAAGGCCACCACCTCCCACGGTGGTCTCCGGCCACCCTCTAACCTTTTCCTCTCCTTTTTCTTTCTTCTTATTCTTTCCCCCCCTTTCAAACCCTAAGAACCTAGAAACAGACCCTTTTCCGAAAATTCCGGTCACCGGAACCTATCACTGGTGACCACCAAAGTATGAACCACCATCTCAAACCAACGCCAAAAGAACCCCCCTGACCTGATCTACCCAACCATATAAGCCACCACCCTCGAATCTTCCCCGAACTCCTCGAATATCCCAAAAAGCGTCACCGGAAACCTAACTCCGGCGACTCCAAAACTCAAAACATATCAAGATTCGCCCTTTTGCCTTCCCAAACACCCCAAGCCAAACATAAACCCAAAAAGACTTCAGCTTGAACTCTAAAAGGGAAACCAGAATGAGAAAAGAAAAGAAAACCGGAAAAAAAGAAACAAGGGAATAAGGAAAAAAATTTCTGCAAGTCTGAAAAAGAGATAAAGAAAGTAAGCAAAGAAAAAGAGAGAAAAAGAAGTATGTGAATAAGAGGGTTAGGAAAGCTTGGGAGACAGACCCCGCAAAGCTAAGTTCCCTCTTTCCCTTAGGTTTAATCTTTTTTATTTTGTCTGTTCTTCATGTTAGTTTTAGGGTTTTGCTTTGCTCCCTTTCCCGTTCCTGTTCATCTACCCTATGTTTCACATCTTTTTGTTTGTTTCTTTGATTACATGTGTTCATCTCCTATATCTTGTCGTTATTTCTTTGAGCCTGTTAGTGCTAGGATTTCTGTTTGCTAGTTTCTTGTTTTATATATCATATTTCTGATTTGGGGTTTTTGATTCATGTTTGCTGATTTTTGTTTATCTTTCGTTCTCTCGTATGCTAGTAAGTCAAAAGTAACTTTGGTTCTCTGTTTTGATTCTTATAGCATAGCTTTTCTTTTATTGTCTTGCCTACTCGGTCATTTTTTCTTTCTTCATGTTGAGTCTCTTCCATGCATTTTCACTTTTGTCTATAAGTGTCTCTGTTGGTCTTTAATATCACCCTCACATGCATGTCTATGATCTTTCCTCTGTCACTTTTGCATGATAGATTTAGGGATTGTTCTTCATTGCTTCTTCATGTCTTTCCTGTTCCTCGTCTTCATTTTTCACATGCATACATCAAGCTAGGGTTTTCTATTTGTTATCTGTTTTGACTTTGTTCCTTAGTCTTATCCATCTTCAAAGTTAAAAATCCATCTTTCCTTTGCCTTTTGTTTTTTGGCTTCTGATTTGTGCATATCTTTTATGACTCTTTGCATGATTAGTCTCCTAGTAAAAGCCATTAATCTTTTTCTTATACTAAGGTCATCTAGTCTATTTGGATTGTTATTCTGATCTAAAAACTTGACTTGGACATCTTGTAATGTTAGACCTTTTTCACCTTGATTGGTCTTTGATTTTTGGGCTTTTTCATGTTTTGGTTCTGATGAATTCTGGATTAGCTCACCTTTGACTAATTCTCAATATTTGAGCAATTCCTCTTCTGGTCTTTTCTTGTTTAGATACAATGACAGAGCTAAGTGCTAATTTCATATCTGAGTTGGTTCTACATCAGTTTTCCATGTCTTCACTGATTTTGCTTTAGCATGATTAGATTATCATATCTACTTGAAGTCCTTCTCTGATTGATTATGATAGTCCGTGCTTGTGCCATGAACCTTAATGGTTTTTGAAGTTTTTTCAAATGTCATATGACTTGAACTAGGAGTAATTAGGTCAGAATTGACATGGATTCATACTTTATCACATGTAGTCTGATAATATGAGTTAATCGACTAAAATTCAACCATATCAATTGTCTCCTCTGAGTTTGGGTTGATTGATCTATTTTATTTGATCATGTGTGTTTCTGTGTGCAATGCATGTTGAGAATGATTAAGTTTTGCTAGTTTTTGTTTCTTGTGAATGGCTGATTAACTGTTTGAACCTTAGGGGATTGGTTATAGCTGCTAGTATTAGGTTCAATGAAAATGGCTAGTTTTTAAATAGGTTAAAACTGAAAATAAACAAAAATGGGCTATTGGGTAATAATTGACCAAAGAGTGGTCAACTTTGCAAAGGTTGATGAACTCTATAAGGTCCAAACACACTAGTCCCCCTCAAAAGGGGCTAGTTGTGCAAAACTGGTTAAGCTTGCAAATGCAGGCTTACCAAGGCTCATTTTGAGCCCTGAATATTAGGTGGCTAGGTCTGCAAAGACCTTAGCCCAGCCTATCATCAGTCAAAAGGCTAGTTTTTCCAAAATTGGCTAAGTCTGCAAATGCAGACTTGCCCATGCTCTATTTGAGCCCTGAACGTTAGGTGGCTAGGTCTGCAAAGACCTTAGCCCAGCCTATGTTCAGTAATTGGGCTTCAATTGCCCAAGCAAAGTCTCAACTTCAGACTCGCCATTAATTAAATAGTTTAATAAAGCAGGCTAGTCCTGCAATTAGTTTTAAAAGACATTAAATAGATCAATTAGGCAAAACTGGCTAAGTCTGCAAATGCAGACTTGCCCAGGCTCATTTTTGAGCCCTGAACCACAGGTGGCTAAGCATGCAAAGGCTTGGGCCCAGCATGTGTTCAGTAATTGGGCTTCAATTGCCCAAGCTAAGTCTCAACGTGAGACTGGCTAAGTTTTAAATAGTTAAATATAGTAATAAGGCAGGCTGATCCTGCAATTAACCTAAAATGAATTAAAAGAGGCTAAAATTGAAATAGTTCCCAAAAGTAGAATTGGACAGTCCTTAAATACCAATGCAAGGACTGGTCATTAGTTAAATAAGTCTCAAAATGCTGAAACCTGACCTAGGTAGGTCAGGTAATTCAGTAGTGTCCTTAGGGGCATAATTGGAAGCCAAATAGGTAATTTGGTAAAATAGTGAATTTCATAGAACATATGGGGTTAAGGGAGTCATTTGTACCCCTGATTTCTACAATTTTGCAGAGATTAAAGGGTATAATGGTCTCCCTAAAAAGGGAAATCAGTAAAAATCTTTAACCCTTAGGGATACTTTGGTAAAAGCCTTAAAAGGGAATCTAATAGAACCTTCCAGCACATGCTGGAAGGGATTTGATAACTGAAAATGGGGTCTAAGTGTAAGTTTAGCAATTTTAAAGGGGGAGAAGTGGGATTTAATCCCATTCTTTCTCCCCAAGAAATCAGCCACTCTCACACCTATATAAACCCCCAAAAAGAGTGAAATAGGGGCTGGCTTTTGCTAAGAAAAAGTTCAGAGAAAAGTAGTAATATAGCAAGTAGTTTTTCCGGGCAATTTCGAGTGAGAGTAGCTGGTTTAGTCGCCTGTTTTTGTGGTTTTCTGCTTGAGTTTCTGCTTGGATTTCTATCTGCTATTCTGTGGTTTCCTGCTCGTTTGGGATTCATCTCACACTGTTGCATTGCTGTTCGAGTCTCTGCTTTTGCTTATCTCCTAATTCCCTTAGAACTCATCGGCTCCTATTTTTGCTGAACCAGGTACATTCCCTTGTTCAACTGAAGATGTAAATGTTGAAAAGCTTAAATGGAATGATGTTCAAGAGTTGAAATCAATTGCTATGCTGCATTTTAATTTATTCCTTTGATTGATAGTTTAATATAGCTTAGATCTATATTTTATGTAGTGAAGCATGTACGAGTAGAAAGATCAAGACAAAAACAATGTAATAGCTAGTATTATAGTAGTAGTATAGTCATAGATAGCACATCACTTAGTTAAGTAGGTAAAACCCTTAAAACAAAGTTAAATGACCCTCACATGAATCAATAACAACAAGCTCATAGTAGAATTATCAATCATGCTCACGTAGTTAGTCTGTTTTGTTGATCAATATCTGGATTTGAGTAAGTTAAAAGAGGAAACAACCAGATGAAGTAACAACTAGGGTGAAACTGGCTTTGTGAACATCAAATAATCTTGGCTCGTATTAACATCAGTAGTTAATCACATCTGTGAATTAGTATGTAGATACAAACAAGTCCAAAAGGAGAAGAATAGTTAGAAGAAATGATAAATCGTTTGCAACTGGGTCTGTGACACTGCATAAGCTAAGTCGTATTAGAATCAATAATATAATTGTGTACATATCATCAGATCACTTAGCCTTAGATAATCTGGTTATCATTAGTAAGTAATTGGACTGTTTAGATAATGTCTCACATAGTTGAATCGCTTTTTTTTCTTTTCTTAGCTAAGTAATTTCAATGCTTGGTATAGGTCATTTAGCAGAAAACAAAGGAATAAGAGTATTTGATTCATATATATATTAGTTAGTTGTAATCTAGAATTAATATTGATCATCTTGTACAGTGGTTTTCCTTTTTCTGATAAATAAAAGTATTTTGATCTCATTCTTAATCCTGTATGTCTGTTTTACTATGAATTCTACATTTTTGCTTTTGTTATTTCGATCTGGTGTGGGCCTGATATACAATGTGGGCCTGGACTGTATTAGTAAATTCGATGGACCAATGGCTAGAAGCCTAAGCCTGATCTGGGTCATTAAGACCTGGACATATGTGGTATTATACTGCGGATTATTCCAGAATCCAGGCCCAATAACAGTAGAAATAACAAGGGCCTGGACTTATTTTCTTGAATTGTAATTAAAATATAACTAAGGGAAAAACAGTATAGAAAATGTAGTATACATTAAGGTTGAACCTTTAAAATTAAATTGGGACGAGCCTCACACGACACCTAATAGTGGGGCCCCCTTTAGTAACAAAGTTAAAAAATGTAAATAGAACCGAGAAAGCTACTAGTAAATTTCATAGCTTCTCCCAAAAGAATTAAAAGCCGATAGACACTATTAGGCACGATTTAATATACCTTCCTTTAAACGAGTGTGCACTTGGTGCGACTCAAATCTTAAATCTCGGCAAAGCTGAAATATACCGAAAGTCACAGGCGTACTGTTTGCGGTGTGACTCGAGGCGTGTTTTCGTGATGTCGCAATTCCGTAAAATATTCAAGTAAAAGCACTTATTTGTTGTTAAAATCTATATTGGGTCAAACAAGAGTCAAGAACGACAATTGAGCGACCGTGCTAAAACCACGAAACCCGGGAATGCCTAACACCTTCTCCTGGGTTAACAGAGTTCCTTATCCAGATCTTTGTTTCGCAGACATTTTTGAAAGAGTCAATTTCCTCGGATTCGGGATTAACCGGTGACTTGGGACACCATTATCTTCTCAAGTGGTGACTCTGATTAATTAAAACAAAAATCCCGAACCGATTGTCCTTTAAATGGAAAAAACTCATTCCTCTATGTTATTATATCCGTCTTGGGTATTTGAGCATCGAGGTATACCCTATAAGCGTATTTATGTGCTTTTCTGGTAAGGGTAGTAAAAAGGGAGGTGTGACAGCTCTGGCGACTCTTCTGGGGATCCCAACCCCGAACTTCGGTTTCAGGGTTTAAGAATTCGAGCTTCTTAGAATTGCCATTCGTGACATTGTTTGACTTCACTATATGATTTGACCAACATGCTATGTGCTTTATCGCTTTGATATTATGTGGATTGTATATA
The DNA here is from genome assembly GCA_032618575.1 of Nicotiana noctiflora. Classification (NCBI taxonomy): domain Eukaryota; kingdom Viridiplantae; phylum Streptophyta; class Magnoliopsida; order Solanales; family Solanaceae; genus Nicotiana; species Nicotiana noctiflora. The sequence goes on along the minus strand of JASVEL010005633.1, from coordinate 92,344 downwards.
AAAATTGTGCCGAAAACCTTTCTCTTCTTCACCCCCGGGGATGTGCTTACTGGTTGAGACTCCCCTTTCTGTTAAGTCACCAAAAATTAAGAAAATAGAGGCTGGATAAGTTACAAAGCCGATTGACTCCGCGAGTCATCGGTACGTAGCCCCCTTCTCGATTCGAGTTGTCCGCTCGGGTGCACGGTCTAGCATTCTATAAAACTATAAGATGTTGAACATAGGTCTAGGACGATTATTTGAATCATATCTGACTTAGGGGTCTCAACACAGGGGTTGGGTCCATCTAGGACAGGTGACCCGGTATTTGAAAAAGACCGAGCATATTACGTGCTGCATTTTATTGTCCTTGATCGTTATGCGGACCGGTGAAAATCCCGAGGATAGAAAAACTGTTGAAAAGAAAAAAAAGAGAGAGAAATAAGAATTAGTGAAAATGGGTATCCAGAAAATCCGAAAATTTGGAAAAAATGATTTTGTTGTTGAAATAATTGGTCAATTAATCTGACCGAACTATGCAGGTTTGATTCTTACAATTAGGTGGGATACGTAGGCAACCCTTAAACGGGTCCAACCACACTTTTAGAAAAAGACCAAAAAAAAAATTCTTTTTAAATAATCGAAATGATTGCTATTTTTGGAAACGGCCGAATGTTCCGAAAGGACGCCGGAAGGCTGTTTTGGCAAAAATGGCCACTTCGAGAACCATATTTCTTTCAAAAAATGAAAACTTGCATTGAAAAAGATTTTTCTCTTTTCTAAATAAAATCGCCTTAATAAATGTGTAGGATGAGCACAATGTTGAATGAACATTTCTCCTTAATGAATAAAATCCCTTTGGAGCTGAAACTGTGGTGGCAAGACATGGGAACAGAAAATCAGGACTGGGTCAAGGGTTACTTGAAAGATCTTACAGGATTATTGGACATAATTCCCCGAGGCGACGTAATTAGAGCATTGGTCACATATTGGGATCCGGCACACAATGTACTACATCTTCTAGATTTTGAACTCGCTCCTACTCTGGAGGAAATTGCTTTCTACATAGGGAAGAATGAGGTCCCCTTAAAAGGAAAATACTCGGTATCACCAAGAACAGTAACGGTGCATCGTTTCCTAGACTCTTTGAAAATTGCCAGGAATGTCCACAACGAAGATTTAGCCAAAGGGTTTTGCTCTCTGAACTTCATCTATAGTAGGTATGGACACATCGGGGGTTTCAATGACTCCACGAACAAGTTATGCAGCAAGTCCAACCGAGCAAAATGGGAGGAGCACCGAAGGTTTGCTTTCTTAGTGGCATTTCTCGGATTTGTCATATTTCCGAGAAAAGATGGTCACATCAGCATAAAGGTTGCCGGGGTAGCGAGCACATTGATAGTACAAGACAATTGTACTCTAGCTCCAATGATTCTAGCTGACATCTACCGTGCCTTGACTGCGTGCAAAGCTGGAGCCAACTTCTTTGAAGGGTGCAATTTGATTTTGCAGATTTGGTTGATTGAACATCTATGCCATCACCCTTCGTTCTCAAGTTATGGTCCGACTGGACGAACATGTCTGGAAGAATTTTGTATGAGAACAAAAGAAGTTAGATTGCCATAGGGAGTAAAGGATTGGATCTCGCATCTTCGATCATTAACTGATGGCCAGATTGATTGGACATACGATTGGCTATCTCTTGACGAGGTAATATATATGCCGACAGAAGGGTCACCTTTTTTTATCATGGGCTTAAAAAGCATCCAACCTTACACCCCCTACAGGGCCCTGTGACAGTTGGGTAGATGTCAAGTTATACCAAGAGACGGGGACCTCAGTTCGCAAGCTATAGAAATTGGTCCGGATGGGCAATTCCCGGAAACAAAGATCCGTCAAATTTGGAATGAGTGCCAAAAGCTGAAAGTGGATAATTGTGTACAAAATAGAGCTCGGGGAGAAGTATCGTCTGGATATTTCACGTGGTATTGACAGGGTGTTGAGCATGAACGGCTCTCGAAAAGACCTCACCTGCAAGATTTGGTGGAGCAGTCTAAGGAAACTCAGAATTGGGCGGCCAAAGAAAGAGAATACTAATATAGTAATAGGCTTCTTCTGCAATTTTCGAGTGAAATTTTGTTACAACCCATATCCACACACGTTAGTTCATTCCATAAGTTAGATAACACAAATCCAAGAAGGAATTATCCTTGAGATGATAAGAAGTTAATCCGATTAATCTTAAGTGATACAAGGGTGCATAAGGGTGATTAACAAGTATTAGAAGTTAAACGAATCAAGGATGCTATAACTCGTACTTTTGGGTAAACCTATAGATAATTAGTATACTTAAGAGGTCATGATTTAATGTATTTGAATCATATAATATCCGTATCATAATTCTTGAAGTCAAACGAGTTATGAAACAAAAGTCGACAAAAGTTGTTGCAACTTAGGTTCATAGTTTTACCTAAACTTTAGGTCAAATATTATTACGTCTTTCTCCAAATATACTTGGAATTACGGGGTGATCTACCCACCATATTGAATATCTATGAGTCTAGTTTCCAACGCATTAAACGGTTTATCAATAAGACATTAGAATAGAGAGATATAGACATTTTCGTGAGACTGCACAAGCTGCTAGGTGCAAGTAGGTGAGTCAGCTACTTGGTTAAATGTCGGCCCAAAAGAGGGAATTTCGGGTTAGAAAAGGAGCCCATTAAAAGGCTTATCTTCTGAAATATATCCCTCTTTATATTTCACAAATAACCAGACCGAAAACCCTGCAAACTTCCTCCCAAAAATTATCCACAAACACTAATTGATTTTCCCTCTCTTTCAAGTTCAAATTGGGGGTAAACACTAGAGTTTGAAGAACCAAGTTAAAGGCTGAGTTATCCAACAATTAAGGTGAGTTTACTGCTATATTTCATACATTTATTCTTCTGTGAATTCATGGAAATTCGTTATATACATGTAAGAACTCACGGGACGGTGATCGGAAGCCGTGAGTTCAAGTTATTCACTTGTAGCGGACTGTTTTGTGGACTATTTTGTGTTGCTGTTGGGCTGCGTTTTTATTACTGTTTTGTGGAGTTTTGGAGGAGGCAGGGTGTGGAGAAACACCATATATATGTTGGGTTGTGGTCTGCTAGTTCTTCGTAATATTTTTGGGTCATTTGGTACGACTATAGTGGTCGTCATATGTATGATGTGATTAGGTTGTGTGTGGACTGTTTTGGGAGGCTCGATATGTTTATTATTGATGTTGTTTAGGCTGTTTGGTGATTGTTTTGAATGGTGTGAAGTCATATATATAGGGGAGGTGCTGTCCGTTTCATCACAAAGTAGGTTGTGATTGGTACATAATAGTTGCGACGCTTAAACGTTAACGATAGTGTCATTTCTCCTATTGTAGACTAAGGAGTCGTGACGTTTGCATAGCTTGAGGTTGTGGCATTATATACAAGGTATGTGTGGCTATCCCTTGACTACTTTTACACGACTCCGATTAACATAATGTAATGAACGAGCTTCCAAAGATACTCTATTCTTAGAAGCTAAGCAGTACTTACATTGTTTCCCCTCCTATGGAACGATTGATGTTGATGTTGCTTCTCTTATTCTTATGTTATCAATCTTGTTGGTACTTCCTGATTCCTATAAGGTTCATAGTGAAGAGTTAGTCCTAATAAGGTGTACATAGGATACTGACCTTACGTCACTCTGAAAGGTCCACAAGGTGTTTCCATGAGTCGAGCATGCATTATATATATGTATCTATTTTACTCTACCGAGCCGCGCTATAGTCGGCCGGGTACGGCACCTATTGTGCAACCACTGATCAGTTGGGTTTTACCGAGCTCCACGTGGCCGGGTACGATTCTACCGAGCCTTATAATGGCTGGGTATGTTTTTACCGAGCCTATTACGGCCGGGTACGATATGATGATGATGATGCCCACGGAGGCATATGTTTTAAAAGATTATGTATTTATACATATGTATCATGCATTTCATGTCAGTATCCCTCAAAGGTACTCAGATGTTACAGGTTGTATATTCTCTATCCCTGCTTACATTACTGTTCGTATTTATGGTTCTCTGCCTTACATACTCAGTACTTTATTCGTACCGACGTCCTTTTATTTGTGGACGCTGCATGTCGTGCTGCAGGTCCTGATAGACAGGCAGGTGTAGCTCCCCCATCACAGTAGGTTGTCCAGTTCAGCGGTGATTGGCGAGATCCCTTCTCCGGACTTGCCTTGGTCTTGGTATGCATTTTTGTTAGAGACATTATGGGTATGTCGGGGCCCTGTTCCGGCTATGTTGCAGCACTTATGTTCCTTTAGAGGCTCATAGACAAGTGTCTACTCATGTATAGTTTGGTATGCCTTGTCGGCTGGTTTTTGTTGTATAGTCTTTCATTTTAGCGTGGTAGCTTGTACCATATGTATATAGTTTCTTGATTGTCTGGTCATCCCATGTTATGTAGGTTCATGCAATCATATTTTATTGTTGGTTGTTCATGATCCATGTCTACCATTTATATTGGTCTCGTCGGCCTAAAAGATAATAAAGAAGGTTAGATAAAATGTACGTTGGTGCTCGGCAAGTATGGTCGGGTGCTAGTCATGGTCCTCCAGTTTGGGTCATGACAAACTTGGTATTAAAGCAAGTCTGTCCTAGGGATTGTCTATGATCCATGTCTAGTAGAGTCTTGATTATGGATGTGTAGCGCGCCACATTTATAATCGGGAGGCTACATGACATCTAGGGTTGTTACCTTCTTCCCGAATCTAGATCGTGCATAGAGTTGAGTCGTAAGTGTTCGTCTCTAATATTCACCTTTTTTTCTTTCAGCAATGCCTTCGACTAGGAAACAAACAATTAGTAGACGGCTTGATACAGCTGCAAAAGAGGGTACCAGTCAGGTGGCACCCAGCACCTCCAAACCGCTCAGAGTGAGATACCGTCTCATACCTCATCTACTCCGTCTCCTCCGGAGGATATTAGGTGGCACCCAGCACCTCCAGCTCCTCCGTCTGGCACTACAGACCAGGATATGCGGAGTGCTTTGCAGTTATTGACTAGCTTGGTAGCTGCTCAGGCTCAGAGGCAGAATACAGGTGCTGCTAATAAAACAGTTAGTACGAGAGTTCGTGGTTTTATTAATTTAGACCCTCCAGTGTTTACCGGATCAGACCCCAAGGAGGATCCACAGACTTTTATTGACCAAGTTCATCGTACACTACGGGTTATGCATGTTAGTGATACAGAGGCAGTAGAGTTGGCTTCTTATCGGCTACGGGATTTAGCGGTTCTTTGGTATGATAGTTGGGAGAGATCCGGAGGTCCGAACGCTCCTCCAGCTGTGTGGAAGGATATTTCTGAGGCCTTTCTTCGTCACTATTTGCCAGTTGAGATACGACGAGCTAGAGTTGATAAGTTCTTGAACCTTAGACAAGGTAATATGAGTGTGCGAGAGTATAGCATGCGGTTTGATTCTTTAGCAAGGTATGCTCCCCATATGGTGGCCGAGATGAGTGATAGGGTGCATTTGTTCGTGAACGGGTTGGGACCCCATCCGATTAATGAGTGTATGACAGCCTCCTTGGTAGAAGGCATGGATATTTCCCGTATTCAAGCTTATGCCCAGACCTTAGAGGATCGTAAGCGCCGGCAGAGGGCAGATAGGGAGCACGATAGGGGCCAGCATAAGAGGGCAAGATTTGCAAGGTATTCTGATGACTTCAGAGGCAGCGCCAGGCCCCAGTCTTCGAGGAGTTCGGCGCCATCTGTAGCTAGTGCTCCTCCACAATTTGAGAGGCCTCGATATGATCGATCCTATTCTGGTCCAGGTCAGAGTTCGCAGGCATCTGGATCGCAACATCACAGGGATACTAGTGAGACGAAACCCCCAACACCATGTTGTGATCAGTGCGGCAAAGCCCACTTTGGACTGTGTCGTCGAGGTTCTGATGCGTGTTATTCTTGCGGACAGCCTGGCCATATGATAAGGGATTGTCCTAACATGGGAGGTGATGGTATGGCTCAGCCGACTAGATCTGTGTCTGGTTCTTCCTCATCAGTTCGACCTCCAGCACGGGGTTTTCAGCAGTCGACAGGTCGTGGTAGAGGTAGAGGTGTAGGACCGAGTTCGAGTGGTGCTCAAAATCGAACATATGCTCTAGTAGGTCGACAGGATCTCGAGTCATCTCCAGATGTTGTTACAGGTATATTATCTGTGTTTTCTTATGATGTATATGCGTTGATTGATCCGGGATCTACATTATCATATGTTACACCCTTTGTGGCTAATAAGTTTGGCATTGAACCCGAATTGATAAGTAAACCCCTTGCGGTATCTACTCCAATAGGAGATTCTGTGATTGCTAGAAGGGTATATAGAGGTTGCACTGTGATGATTTGTAGTCGTCAAACCTCGGCAGATTTATTTGAGTTAGAAATGGTTGATTTTGATGTGATACTGGGAATGGACTGGTTGGCCTCATGCTATGCAAATGTTGATTGTCGTATGAAGATGGTTAAGTTTCAATTTCCTGGTGAACCCGTCATTGAATGGAAGGGGAACATTGCTACGTCGAAAGGTAGGTTTATTTCCTATCTTAAGGCAAGGAAAATGATCTCAAAAGGTTACATTTATCATCTTGTTCGCGTTAGGGATGCGGAGGCGAAGCTGCCTACTCTACAATCTATCCCCGTGGTCAATGAATTTCCAGATGTTTTCCCAAATGAACTCCCAGGCCTTCCTCCAGAAAGGGAGATTGAGTTTAGCATTGATGTGTTGCCTAACACTCAACCGATCTCTATCCCTCCATATAGAATGGCCCCGGCAGAGTTGCGAGAGTTGAAGGCGCAGTTAAAGGACTTACTGGATAAGGGCTTCATTAGGCCTAGCACTTCACCTTGGGGTGCGCCGGTCCTATTCGTGCGGAAGAAAGATGGGTCATTACGGATGTGTATCGACTATCGGCGGTTGAATAAGTTTACTACAAAGAACAAGTATCCACTTCCAAGAATTGACGACCTGTTTGACCAACTCCAGGGTGCCAAGTATTTCTCCAAGATTGACTTACGTTTAGGATATCATCAGGTGAGGGTTAAGGAGAAGGATATTCCAAAGACGGCCTTTCGGACAAGATATGGGCACTTTGAGTTCTTGGTGATGTCGTTCGGGCTATCAAATGCCCCAGCAGCTTTTATGGATCTCATGAATACTGTATTCAGGCCCTATCTTGATGTGTTCATGATTGTATTCATTGATGACATTCTGGTGTATTCTCGTTCGGAAGAGGAACATGCGAGCCACTTGCGGATAGTATTACGGATGCTTCAGGATCGTAAGTTATATGCTAAGCTCGCCAAATGTGAATTCTGGCTGAACTCAGTAGCATTCCTTGGCCATGTGATATCTGACGAGGGTATTAGTGTCGACACTCAGAAGATTGATGCAGTAAAGAATTGGCCGAGACCTACAACACCATGAGAAGTTCGTAGCTTCCTGGGGCTAGCAGGATATTATAGGCGATTTGTAGAAGGGTTTTCCTCTATATCAGCACCATTGACTAAGTTAACACAGAAAGCTACCAAGTTCCGGTGGTCTAACACTTGTGAACGTAGTTTTCAGGAGCTGAAGGATCGATTGACATCCGCACCGGGTGCTCACTCTCCCTGAAGGAACAGAAGGATATGTGGTATATTATGATGCCTCGGGTATAGGTTTGGGGTGCGTGTTGATGTAGCATGGGAAGGTGATTTCATATGCATCAAGACAATTGAAGAAGCATGAAAAGAATTATCCAACCCATGATTTGGAATTGGCTGCGGTAATATATGCTTTGAAGATATGGCGGCACTACTTATACGGCGTCCATGTTGACATCTACACAGATCATAAGAGTCTACAATACATCTTCAAGCAGAAAGAGTTGAATTTGAGGTAGCGTAGGTGGCTTGAATTACTGAAAGACTACGACGTCGAGATATTGTATCATCCCGGTAAAGCCAATGTTGTGGCAGATGCTCTCAGTCGTAAGTCAATGGGAAGCTTAGTACATATTGATACAGGTAGATGGGGGTTGACTAAAGAGCTTCATCAGCTAGCCAATATGAGAATCGGATTGTTAGACTCTGATGACGGAAGTGTTACTGTACAGAATACATCAGAATCATCTTTGATAGCCAAGGTAAAAACACGGCAATATGAAGATCCTATCTTACTACGATTGAGAGAGAACATTCAGCAGTGTAAAATTACGGCTTTTGAGATCGGAGGAGATGGGGCACCGAGATACCAGGGCCGATTATGTGTGCCGAATGTAGAAGGGTTGCGAGAAAAGATTATGAATGAAATTCATCAATCCCGATATTCCATCCATCCTGGCTCAACAAAGATGTATCATGATGTCAAGGAGCAGTATTGGTGGGATAACATGAAAAAGTCTATTGCGGAATTTGTAGCCCAGTGTCCCAATTGTCAACAAGTAAAGATAGAACATCAGAAACCCGGTGGATTGCTTCAGAATATAGAAATTCCGACTTGGAAATGGGAGGTGATTAATATGGACTTCGTTATTGGATTACCTCGATCTTATCATAAGTTTGACTCTATCCGGGTGATAGTTGATCGACTTACAAAATGTGCTCATTTTCTGCCAGTTAAGACAACTTACTCGGCTGAACATTATGCGAAGTTGTATATCAAGGAGATTGTTAGGCTTCATGGTGTGCCGGTATCTATTATATTAGATCGAGGAGCTCAATTTACGGCTAACTTTTGGAGGTCTTTTCAGAAAGGTTTAGGCACACAGGTGAATCTCAGCACTGCATTTCATCCGCAGACTGACGGACAGGCTGAACGTACCATTCGGACATTGGAAGATATGCTACGAGCATGTGTTCTAGATTTTAAGGGAAATTGGGATGACCATCTTCCACTCATAGAATTTTCCTACAATAATAGCTACCATTCCAGTATTAAAATGGCCCCATATGAGGCACTATATGGGAGGAGATGTAGATCACCAGTTGGATGGTTCGAAGTTGGTGAAATAGAATTATATGGGCCAGATTTGATTCATCAAGCCATTGAGAAGGTGAAAGTGATACAGGAACGATTGAGGACGGCACAAAGCAGGCAAAAGTCTTATTCTGATGTTCGACGTCGTGATCTAGAGTTTGAGGTTAGTGATTGGGTTTTCTTGAGCATTTCACCAATGAAGGGTGTTATGCGTTTTGGGAAGAAAGGTAAGCTGAGTCCAAGGTATATCGGTCCGTATAAAATTCTTCAACGAATTGGACAAGTTGCTTATGAGTTAAAATTGCCATCCGAATTAGAATTTGTCCACCCGGTATTCCATGTATCTATGTTGAGGAAATGTATTGGTGACCCTTCTCGAGTTGTCCCTATCCAAGATGTTCAAGTTACAGAGGATCTATCATATGAAGAAGTGCCAGTGGCCATATTAGATCGACAAGTCCGCAAGCTGAGAACAAAAGATGTAGCTTCCGTAAAAGTATTGTGGAGGAACAAGAATATGAAAGAAATGACATGGGAAGCGGAAGAAGAGATGAAGTCTAAATACCCTTACCTATTCCAGAATGATGATAACAAGGATGTTGGTGGAACGCAAGATACATTATAAAGGTGAAATGGCTTTATGAGGTAAGCAATAACTTGAGAACTCTCTTTCTTAATACAAAGTGGTGATATGTAAATAATGTCCATGTCCATAATGCTTTGTGTAGCCTTGTGTGGTCATACTTTGAGCTTCACTGCTTGCAAATTTTGCTAGTGACCATTTTATAGGGGAAAATTGACCAAAAATTTCTGCTAGAATCCACGATGATTTGGACTCCCCATAAACCCTTACATTCGAGGACGAATGTTCCTAAGGGGGGGGGGAGGGTGTTACAACCCATATCCACACACTTTAGTTCATTCCATAAGTTAGATAACACAAATCCAAGAAGGAATTATCCTTGAGATGATAAGAAGTTAATCCGATTAATCTTAAGTGATACAAGGGTGCATAAGGGTGATTAACAAGTATTAGAAGTTAAACGAATCAAGGATGCTATAACTCGTACTTTTGGGTAAACCTATAGATGATTAGTATACTTAAGAGGTCATGATTCAAGGTATTTGAATCATATAATATCCGTATCATAATTCTTGAAGTCAAACGAGTTATGAAACAAAAGTCGACAAAAGTTGTTGCAACTTAGGTTCATAGTTTTACCTAAACTTTAGGTCAAATGTTATTACGTCTTTCTCCCAATATACTTGGAATTACGGGGTGATCTACCCACCATATTGAAGATCTATGAGTCTAGTTTCCAACGCATTAAACGGTTTATCAATAAGACATTGGAATAGAGAGATATAGACATTTTTGTGAGACTGCACAAGCTGCTAGGTGCAAGTAGGTGAGTCAGCTACTTGGTTAAATGTCGGCCCAAAAGAGGGAATTTCGGGTCAGAAAAGGAGCCCATTAAAAGGCTTATCTTCTGAAATATATCCCTCTTTATATTTCACAAATAATCAGACCTAAAACCCTGCAAACTTCCTCCCAAAAATTATACACAAACCCTAATTGATTTTCCCTCTCTTTCAAGTTCAAATTGGGGGTAAACACTAGAGTTTGAAGAACCAAGTTAAAGGCTGAGTTATCCAACAATTAAGGTGAGTTTACTGCTATATTTCATACATTTATTCTTCTGTGAATTCATGGTAATTCGTTATATACATGTAAGAACTCACGGGACGGTGATCGGAAGCCGTGAGTTCAAGTTATTCACTTGTAGCGGACTGTTTTGTGGACTGTTTTGTGTTGCTGTTGGGCTGCGTTTTTATTACTGTTTTGTGGAGTTTTGGAGGAGGCAGGGTGTGGAGAAACGCCATATATATGTTGGTTTGTGGTCTGCTAGTTCTTCGTAATATTTTTGGGTCATTTGGTACGACTATAGTGGCCGTCATATGTATGATGTGATTAGGTTGTGTGTGGACTGTTTTGGGGCTCAATATGTTTATTATTGATGTTGTTTAGGCTGTTTGGTGATTGTTTTGAATTGTGTGAAGTCATATATAGGGGAGGTGTTGTCCGTTTCATCACAAAATAGGTTGTGATTGGTACATAATAGTTGCGACGCTTAAACGTTAACGATAGTGTCATTTCTCCTATTGTAGACTAAGGAGTCGTGACGTTTGCATAGCTTGAGGTTGTGGCGGTATATACAAGGTATGTGTGGCTATCCCTTTCCTTCTTTTGCACGACTCCGATTAACATAATGTAATGAACGAGCTTCCAAAGATACTCTATTCTTAGAAGCTAAGCGGTACTTACATTGTTTCCCCTCTTATGGAACGATTGATGTTGATGTTGCTTCTCTTATTCTTATGTTATCAATCTTGTTGGTACTTCCTGATTCCTATAAGGTTCATAGTGAAGAGTTAGTCCTAATAAGTTGTACAAAGGATACCGACCTTACATCACTCCGAAAGGTCTACAAGGTGTTTCTATGAGTCGAGCATGCATTATATATATGTATCTATTTTAATCTACCGAGCCGCGCTATAGTCGACTGGGTACGGCACCTATTGTGCAACCACTGATCAGTTGGGTCTTACCGAGCTCCACGTGGCCGGGTAAGATTCTACCGGGCCTTATAATGGCGGGTATGTTTTTACCGAGCCTATTACGGCCGGGTACGATATGATGATGATGCCCATAGAGGCGTATGTTTTAAAGATTATGTATTTATACATATGTATCATGTATTTCATGTCAGTAGCCCTCAGAGGTACTCAGATGTTACAGGTTGTATATTCTCTATCCCTACTCACATTGTTGTTCATATTTATGGTTCTCTGCCTTACATACTCAGTACTTTATTCGTACTGACGTCCTTTTATTTGTGGATGCTGCATGTCGTGCTGCAGGTCCTGATAGACAGGCAGGTGTAGCTCCCCCATCACAGTAGGTTGTCCAGTTCAGCGGTGATTGGCGAGATCCCTTCTCCGGACTTGCCTTGGTCTTGGTATGCATTTTTGTTAGAGACATTATGGGTATGTCGGGGCCCTGTTCCGGCTATGTTGCAGCACTTATGTTCCTTTAGAGGCTCGTAGACAAGTGTCGACTCATGTATAGTTTGGTATGCCTTGTCGGCTGGTTTTTGTTGTATAGTCTTTCATTTTAGCGTGGTAGCTTGTACCATATGTATATAGTTTCTTGATTGTCTGGTCATCCCATGTTATGTAGGTTCATGCAATCATATTTTATTGTTGGTTGTTCATGATCCATGTCTACCATTTATATTGGTCTCGTCAGCCTAAAAGATAATTAAGAAGGTTAGATAAAATGTACGTTGGTGCTCGGCAAGTATGGTCGCGTGCTAGTCATGGTCCTCCAGTTTGGGTCATGACAAATTTGGGGGATATTCATCTAATCTTTTGGGTTTTGCTCGAGTATTTACCTGGGTTTCTTCTTGTTTTGTTGTTGCTATGGTTTTCCTTATTCGTTGACATCCAATCCATCGGTGTTGCATTGTTGTTTGAGTCTTTTGCTGTGCCTACTTGCTTAATCCCTTAGACTCATTGATCTCTTTTGCTGAAGCAGGTACTCCTCTGTTCGATTAGAAGCTGTAATGGTGATTTGGTTGAATGAGAATGAAGCCTCAGTTTAATTTTAGTGCTATTGTATACTGTATAGTTCAATATTATTATTAGCTTTAGTATTAGTCTAGATTTGAGGTTTTAATTATGTTGTAGAATGTAGTAGCAGAAAACAAACACAAAAAATTTGTAATAGTATAATAGTAGGTAGTGTAGTGTAGTTAAGTATATCTCGCCTAGTTTAATTAGGTAAACCTTAAAATATAAGTAAATTAATCACAATTTCAAATCGCTAATTACTCATTCACAGTAGTTTCGTAAACCACAGTTACATAGCTAATCACACTTAGTGAATCTATACTTAAACACAAGTTAGATTTGAAGTGGAAAATGGTAGATCAAGCCGTAATTCTTTCACAACTGAGGTTTAATGACTTTATACTGGGCTAATAACTATGTAATGACCTGAGTCATAGTAAAATCAGTGGTTTAATTATACTTAAGTCGTGAAGCCATTCGAATTTAGGTACTGGGGTCGTTTAATTAAGTAATTGGTTTATGTAGTCACTGCTCATGTAGTTAGTTAAATTTTAAGGATCATGAGTTCAGATTTGGTCAAGTTTTAAAAGGGGAACAACTAGATAATATAATGACTTAATCAGAACAGATTGGTGAGGATAAGGGGGCTTAGCTCATAACCAGATCAGTGATAATTGCAACTTTGTGAATAATCCGCCTTAGTCTTAGATAATTTGTAAATAATTAGTCCAATTATTCTTCAAGCTTTTTTTAGATAATCAAGCTGTGTTCTTAGATTTTTTAACTAGTAAGCAATTGTGTTAGTGTAAACTCTTGGTTATGAATCGGTAGTGAAAAACAGTCTTTTATGTTATCATGTACAATAGATAATTGATTTAGAGTTAGCGATTTATGTACTGATTTTCTTTATTGATAATTAAAAGTGCAAGTTAATTCCTGTGTTAATTCCAAATGTGTGGGCTTGTCTTCAGTCATTTACTTATACCATTATTATTCCTATTTGGTATGGGCTTGATTAGTGGCGTGGGCCTGGACCATGTTCATACGACTGCTGGGCTAGCAATGGAATGCCCAAATCAGGTCTGGTTCTCTAAAAACCTGGACCTGTTTTTAATGTAATGAAGCCCATTTCGGAGGTCCCAGGCCCAATGAAGACAGAATAATATGGGTCTGGAAAATTTAGTATCATATACGGTTAAGGGAAAAAACAAATATAGAAAATATAGCCAAACATTAGGATTGAACCTTAATAATAATTGGGACGAGCCTCGCCCGACATTAAAAAAGCGGGGCCCCCATTTAGTAATAAGATAATAAAAAATAGAATCGGGAAAGCTCCTAGTAAATTTCATAGCTTATCCCAAAATAATTCTAAGCCGTTAGACGCTATTAGGCACGATTTAATATACCTTCCTTGAAACGAGTGCGCACTTGGTGCGACTCAAATCTTAAATCTCGGCAAAACCTGAAATATACCGAAAGTCACAGGCGTACTGGTTGCGGTGTGACTCGAGGTGTGTTTTCGCGATGTCGCAATTCCGTAAAATATTTAAGTAAAAGCACATATTTGTTGTTAAAATCTATATTGGGTCAAACAAGAGTCAAAAACGACAATTGAGCGACCGTGCTAAAACCACGGAACCCGGGAATGCCTAACACCTTCTCCCGGGTTAACAGAGTTCCTTATCCAGATCTTTGTTTCGCAAACATTTTTGAAAGAGTCAATTTCCTCGGATTCGGGATTAACCTGTGACTTGGGACACCATTATTATCTCAAGTGGCGACTCTGATTATTAAAATAAAAATCCCGAACCGATTGTCCTTTAAATGGAAAAACTCCTTCCTCTATGCTATTATATCCGTTTTGGGTATTTGAACATCGAGGTATACCCTATAAACGTATTTATATGCTTTTCCTAGTGGGGTAGTAAAAGGGGAGGTGTGACAGCTCTAACAAGCTAACTACTAAAAATCTTTGGAAATGCTACAAACTTGTTAGTTTTCAGAGTTTAATAGATATGTTATTGCACGTTGGGATGCAATGCACCTAGGCAGTTTAACCATTTCTATCATGTCTTTGCTTCTTACCACATGCGTCATCACGACTTTTTATCAGTTGTGCATCTTTTTTTTTTCTTTTCCTTTTTCTTGTTTTAAGGTGGTCAAATCTTATGTGATTGCCTACGTATCATGACCCCACATGAATCAGACCAAGCGTAGTTCTGGTTAATAAAGTTGTGACAAAAACTTTGGGATTTTTATAAAAAAAAACCCTTTGATTACAAACACGACTTAGGACATTGAGAATTCCACAACAAACTCTAAATAAGAAAGTACTTGACTGTAAAACATATAAAACCTGAACAACATGATTTTAAAACTAGACTCTCAAAAACTTCAAAAGTTCAACATTTAAAACATCATCCTAATGCTCTAAAATTTCTCGGGGTCTGCGAGGCATCGTTCGTCCTTGCCGCAGACCTTGGTGTGATATCTCTTTGCAATCCTTTTAACTCTTTCATGAACTAGTGAACGTAATCCATGACTGAGGCAAAAAGGGTAGTACGGGGAATTTTCTCACACGCTAGGCACTTCATGGTGATGTAATGCCCGGTCTCTTCGATTCTATCCCTGATCCTATCCCTTTCCCTGAGCATTTGTTCTATTCGTTGATTATTTGCTCCTAATACTTGAGTGTTGCTAGTGAGTCGGTCCAGGAGTGTATCCATTTGTTTTTCCATACGCGCCATTAAGTCGTAGCAGCGTTTCCTATCTATCCTGGCGTCCCGGGCTTGTCTAAAGACCCGTTCCTCGAGAGAGGAACTTGTCTCTGTCAAAGTGTTGATGGTCCCCTCATAGTCTCTCTTTACTTGTTCTAAATGAAGTGCCCGCTTCCGTGCTCCCCTGGTCCATCTTACCCTAATCCTTGCTATCTTAGCTTCAGATTCTTCTAAATCCCTTTGGAAGTTGGCAATTTGATTTTCCAACCCCTTTATCAATATTTCATTTGATCGACTCCTTGGGTTTATGTTGGCATCCATTCTCATCTGCCGGATTTGATTTTTAAGACTTTATTTTCCTGGGTCAACTTCTTTTTGTCTCCTTCATCGGCGGCGGTTTGCACACTCTTTTCGAATTGTAGGTCCTTAACCTTTTGTTCCATCTTGCCAATTTTTGCCTTGTAGCCTTCTTCCTTTGCTAACCAATTCCACTATTCCCGTGATGACTCAGCAAAATCTTTGAGTTGAGGCCTTTTAGTTCGCCTCTGGTGCTCAAGTTCTCTCTTGTACCACGTGAGGTATTATGATGATACTTTGCCTTTGGCCCGATCCCGCACACAAGTATCTATCTTTAGGGTTTGACATTCATTCCAGATTTTCCGAACTACTACTTCAAGGAACTGCCCACCGGGTCCAATTTCGACCACCTGGTTGCTGAGGTCCTCTTCCTTTAGGACTATTTGGTGTCGCCCAGCTGTCTCAATATTTGGTATGGCGCATATGGCTGAATGTTGTTGAGGCCCATCAGCAGTAAATTGGATTCGGCGGCCGACATGTATATGATTTCATTTACAGGTAGCCATCCAAATGTCCATTCGATTTTGCTTGCTGGAACTGAACGCAGGAGATTTACCCATTCAGTGGCCCTTCTGGCAAACTGAACCCGCCGACCTTTGTGGGGAATTCTTCTATACAAGTATTTTCAATGAACCATAGCTCATGAACTGAGGACAATGGCACAAGTTCTCGATCATCCACATTTGGAGCAACACATTGCAATCCTCAAAGAAACCCCCTCCAGCTTTGCAAATAGTAAGGGCACGGAAGATGTCCGCTATTATCATTGGTGCTAGAGTGTTGTTGTCTTGCTTGAGTAAAGTACTGATGACCCCCGCAACTTGTATATTAATTTTCCCGTCTTTCCTAGGGAATAACAGTAGACCTAAAAAGGTTATCATAAAAGAAATACACTTATGTTCTTCCCATTTCAACCGGTTTTCCCCACTGCAGATTTTGCTCTCAGGATTATTGAACCCTCCAAGATGACCATATTTGTCATATAGAAATGTCAAAGTACAAAATCCCTCTAATAAATCTGGGTTGTGTTCAGTTCTGCGGATCTTTACAGTGACTTAGAACTTGTGTATGGTTATGACCCGTGGTGCAATAAGATATTGTTCCCTCATAGGAATTTTTGGACCCCCAATGTACCCTACCAGTTCTTCTAGTGTCGGCATGAGTTCAAAGTCTGAAAAGTAAAATACATTATGTGCTGGATCCCAGAATGAGATCAACGCTCGTATGATGTCTCCTCTTGGGTTGATATTTAGTAACCCAACCAGATCCCCTAAGTACATCTTGACTGCGTCTTGCCCCGACTTGCCTAAGTCGTTTCACCAAATGTGCAAACCCAAAGGGACCTTGTTTATAATAGCTTCGGTTCAATTCTGACTTGTCCTCATTCTGTACATTTATTAAGGTGATTTAGACGAAAGAAAAAAAATCTTTATGTGACTCAAGAAAAAAAACTAATTTTTCCTCTTTCCCAATTTTTAAAGACAGGAAAGGTTGGTTTTCCAAATACGGCCTTTCAGCACTTTAAGGATGAAGATTTTAAGACTGTAAGGGTTGACCGGCCATAAATCTAAAAAATTGACCAAAGGTGGCCGTTTATGCAAAGTCAGCCTTCCGGTGTTCGTTTCAGGAACATTCGACTATATTTGACAAAGGCTGCACCATCCAACTTATTTATGAGAAGAACTAAAATTTTGATATTTTTTCTTCTTTTTTTTGTGTTTTTTTTAATGGCTATTTTTTGCACAATGAGAAGTTGGACCTGATGGGGGATGCCTACGTATCTCACCTCGAGTGAGAATCAAACCAGCGTAGTTTGGCTCAAATAAAATAAACTATATCGACAGAAAAAAAAATATTTTTTTATTTTTTATTTGTTTATATTTTTTTATTGGCAAACAAAACAAACTATTTTTCCATTTTATTGACAAACAAATAAACTATTTTTGAAAACAAAATCACAAATATATTTTTTTCAATTGGTAAATACAGCAAATTATTTTTGAAAATATGTATTCATTTTTCCGGTGAAACGTAAAACAAATTATTCTGAAAGATAAAACTCTTCATTTTTTTATTTTGCAAATAAACCAAACTATTTTGAAAATAACACTTATCATTTTTTATTGGCAAACGAAATAAATAGTTTTTTTTCAAAAATCCGGCAGAGTTTTGATACTATTTGAGCATTTTTTTTAATAGTTATCTCTCTACACTGTTATTTTTCTTTTCCCCCTTTTTTACATTTTCTCAATATTTAAAATCCGGTCAGCATGCAAATCTGAAGCAAATAAATTCGTAAAACAAATAGGATGCAACAGGATGGTCTTTTCATTTTTAGGTTGCCTGTCCTAGACGGACCCAACCCCTATGTTGAGTCCCCTAAGTCAAATGCAACATGATGCAAATAAGCGTTCCTACTAGGGATCCGTCATGAAGTCAAGTTTTTCTATATTAAAAACCTAGGTATGTGTTCTGGACAGTGTACCCGTGCGGACAACTCGAGTCGGGGAGGGGCTACGTACTGGGGACCCTTGAGATCGTCCGGCTTTGTAACTTATCCGAGCCCTTTTCTTATTTCAAGGTATGACACTAACAAAATGGGGAATCTCAACCAGTGAGCACATCCCCGGAGGTAAGAAGATAAAGGTTTCGGCATAGTTTATATATACAGTTCAAATACTATCAAAGCGATAAAATCATCATTTTTTCACATTAAGCACAGATAATATGAAAATATCAGATAATAAAGTTAAAATACAACAATTTATCATAAGCTGGAATTTCAAACCCTAAACCAGTGGTTCTGGTTTGTTTACTTCCCCAGCAGAGTCACCAGAGCTGTCACACCTTATTTTTGGCGCTACACACGCAAGGGCGTAAAGGGAGTTTTTCTAATTAAAGGACAATCGAAATGGGATTTATTTTTTTATTATGAGATTCAGAGTCTCCACTTGAGTTATTTATGGTGTCCCAAGTCACCGGTTTGATCCCGAATCAAAAAAAATATTGACTCTGTATTATAGTACGCGAACCAGAAATCCTAGTAAGGAATTCTGTTAACCCGGAAGAAGGTGTTAGGCATTCCCGGATTCCGTGGTTCTAGCACGATCGCTCAACTGTTGTATTTGCTTTTATCTGACTTTAATATATGTTCTTCTTTTATGTGTATTTTACTAATAATCCACTTTTATTATTGACTTTTACAAGAATTGCAACATCGTGAAAATGTATTTCAGACCGCACCGTACCAGTACGCCTGTGACCTTTAATATATTTTGATCGCGTTGAGATTTTGATTTGGATCACATAAATATGCATCCGAGTTTAAGAAAGTAAAATTATTAATACGCGCCTAACGAGACTAACGCGTTATTAATTTGGAGTAAGGCTGTGAATATTCGCTAAACGGCCCGTCCCGAAAACTAAGTATTTTAGTATACATCCATTTATTGAAGGCCCCGCAATCTATGTATTTTATTTGGCGAGGCTCGTCTCACTTATTATTTTAAAGGTCACCCCTAGATCAAACTACAATTTTTTACTTAATCTTTTCTCTAATAACAAATAAAAAAATTCTAATTAATTCACATTATATAAGAGTTGTATATGGGTCCATGAGTTCATATGAACTCAAACCCTTAGTCATTTCGGGCCCATACAAAGAGATCAGCACCCGTGAGTACAAGGTTAATCAGTCGTTCGTCCGGGCCTGGACTTTGTCGTGACCTTTAAGCCCAAATGACTTGAACGGAGTTTATTAAGTCCCGAGCATCAACAAAACCAAAACGTGAATTCAACTAGGCCAAACTTACTGAAATTTATTCCACATGTATTCAACGGATGTAGCCAATGAAAATGGTATACATTTACTCAATGGGACATAATTCTACTCGTTTGATTTCAAATTTATACACAGACTTGGTGATAAAGAAACGTGGCATGCCATTGTTCCAAATGTTAATCAAATTAAAGCCTTTCTAGCTAAATGAACCTATCAATTTTAATGGACGAATTCGGCAGACGTTTACATTCTAATTTTTACTAACATCTTAACACTAACTCGTAAAGACCACTTCAGACTATTCTATCAATTTGATGTTTGAGTGTAATTAATCATGTGAGGTTGTGAATTAACTAGCATTCATATGAAGGGCTACAATTAAATAAGTGGTTGATTGATATATTTTTTGGCTAGTTCTAATGTTGCAAGTTAAAGGCCAGTAACAATTAGTTACTACTAACATCAGATTTAGGTGAAGATTCATCAACCTATATTCGTATTAACAACCAAATCATCTATGACCAATTCGAATGATTCACACAGTTTGGTGCAGTGTAATACAACCAACCTAACTACAAAAATCCAAATTTCGATCCATAAAACGTAACTAACATCTATTATTCAAACCATTGTCCAGTCTAGTCATACAATTCAAGTTTTAATTACAGCAAACAAATAAACAAATCACAGAACAAAACTATCTAAATAACAGAACTGTTGAGCGTGGAATTAGCCTCAATATCATTTTTTTAATAGATGAAGCCATATCAACATAGTTTCATATGTGTACCTGTAGGTACAAAATACAATGAAGAGGATCAGCAGTGGCAGTAATACCAGTAGCAGCAATGGAACAGTTTACAACATCCAACATAGCAACCCAATAGAACTGAATTTCTTTTCAAGGTTCAATGGGAAGGTAGGTTTTTTGTTTGAGTCCCCCTATCTTTCAAGTGTTTCTCAAACTTATAAAAGAAAAGGAAACTCTCAGAATCTGTATCCTTTCCTAATTCATGGTCCTCCCTCTATCCTTTTGAACTCCCCTTCATAATGTATGTGTTTTCTATTTAAAGACTCATATTAAACCATTTTTTATACAAAGATTTTACTTTTCAGCCTATTTGTTCCCTCTCGTTGTGTTCCCCTTTGAAATATTATCATTCAACCGACTTGCTTCTGATTTTCAAACTTAAAGGTACTAGGCATGGTTCAATTGTATTTTCTTTTAGTTTTTTTTAATCAAAGGTGTATGGGCAGCCTGAATTTAAAATTCAGGCGTGCCCTGACAACCAAGATGCCTTCTACTTTAGTCTAACATTTTCAAATAGGTGAAATATTGTAATCTTAATAAATAAATAAAATACAAACTGAACTAACATGTATGATGCAGGTTCAAATGGACGGCTAAAATAAATAACACATTCACGACACTTAACTGACCCAACAGTTCAATTTAATGTGACTACCAATTAAGCGATTCAAACATTATGATGAACAAATCCTTAATTTTTCAGTATATGGGCAAATTTATGTTTATCGGTTGCGAAAATCGAAAATGTTATACCCAATCGATAAACTGACTAATTTTAACAATTGACCAACAAAAATCAAATCAGCGAGTCAAGACCAATTACCAAATCAAAACAAATTGACATGACATGAAATTAATCCGAAAAGAAGCATATCGAATGAATTCGAGAAAAACGAGATGAAACGGAAAAAATGGAAAAAGGAGGAAAGGAGAAAAATGAAAGTCAAATAACAAAATCTCAAGAATGGAAATGGGAAATACCAAATACGAACGACTAGCTCAGCTTGAAGCAATCCTCGACATCCCTTGATTTTGGGTCGAACCATGTTCTAATCATGAGTTCTCAAACTAGAACGCATGAATATAACCTATTTAGACTTGCAAATCTTCAAAACGGGCCCTCGATTTTAATCTTTGAAAATTTAATGTTCATCTTCGATCTAACATTCGAGGGGTTCTACGATGATTCGAAGGAAACTGAACATGGATTTGGGATAAGGGTGGTCTAGTGGTCGAAGGGTGTAAATTTGGCGGTCATCAGAGTGGTTGTCGTCGGATTAAGGGCGGTGGGGTATGGTGGCGGCGAGCTAGGGTTCCTCATCTCTGAAGAGATGAGGTTTGAGAGAGGCGAGGCATTGGGGGGTCTGAACGGGGGCCGAGTTAGGGGGAATCAATGTATACCGGGGTGAGAAACTAATCCAAACTGTTGGATCATATTAGATCAACGGTATGGATCACTTCACTAATGTGAAACAGCGTCGTTTGGTCTTAGTGTGGGACTGGAACGGTTCAAAGGCAAAAGAGTCGGGGCGGGTTTGGGTTACGATGATATCTTTGGACCGTTGGATCAATATAAAATAAACGGCCCTGATCAAGGCTTCCGCAAAAAAACCGTTTGGGGTGTCTTTGAGACTGACTGGACCTGGGGTCGTTTGGGCTCGTTTGGACGGGCAATAAGGTAGGCCCAATCCGAGTTTTCGCTTTTTTTTTTGTTTTATTTGTTTTCTTTTTCTTCTTAACTAATTTTCCACATTAAAAACCAAAATCCTACATTTATTTATAAATCAAATTAACTTATAAAAATGCCAATTTAATTCCTAATTACAATTATCACACATGATTGACTAACAATTTGGAAAACAAAAAAATCGTACAGTCGGACACCAAATGCTAAAAATGCATAGTAATTTTTTTTTTTGTAAAGTCAAAAATTATTTCATTAATGCCGAATTGTAACATTAAAATCCAAAATGCACATGCAACACATATTTTGTATTTTTTCTTAATTAAAGTAAAAATAAACATCCACAGACAAATACAAATGAATCTAAAAATATCACGAAAAATTCATAAAATTGCACACAATAATACAAGACAACTTTTGTTTTGATTTCTTTGGGAGTAGTTCGTGCGGGGCAAAAATCACGTGCTCACAACGACCTTCACCACGCTGGAACTGGCCCCTAGACGGAGCACCACCGAAGCTACCCGAACCTCGAGGCCTTTTGGACTCCCTCTCCTCACACTTCCGATGGAGATCTGTCTCAATCTGGCAAGCCATGTCAACTACCTCCTCAAATTAAGCAACTACAACAGTCTCTCTAGTAATCAAAATGCGAATCGGATAATTGAGGCCATCTACGAACCTCTTAATCCTCTCCCGATCTGTTGAGATCATCCAAGTAGCATGCCGAGCCAACTGTGTAAATCTCAACTCATACTGGGTCACATTCAAGTCCCCCTGAATCAACCATTGAAACTAATGATGCAGCTCCTCCCTGCGAGACTGCGACACATATTTCTCCAGAAAGAGAGTGGAGAATTGCTGCCAAGTAAGGGGCGCTGCTCCAACAGGCATACGCCTCTCAAACTCCTCCCACCGTGTAAATGCAGGCCCTAAGAACTGGAAGGTAGTAAAAGCCACTCCACTCGACTCCAAAATCCCTGTAGTACGAAGCATACACTGACACTTGTCTAGAAATCCCTGGCCATCCTCGTTGTCAGTACCACTGAACGTCGGAGGTTGAAGTCTACCAAACCTCTCTAGTCGACACTGCTCGTCGTCTGGCATCAGTGGGACCACATAATCTAGAGCTGGTGCGGCTGGCACAAATGGAGCAACCGACGCAACTGGCTGAGCTAGGGTTGCTCCTGGTGTCTATAATCCCTGAACAACCTGCTCGAGTGTACGAGCTGCGGGGGTCTGATGACTACTCCAGGTTTGAGAAGTAGTTGCGACAGTAGTTGCTGAGACTGCCTGAGCCAGGTCGGTGTAGACGGATAAGATCTGAGCTAAAGCCTCCTGAAGACCAAGAATCATGATAGGCACATGTGGTGCCTGAGCAGGTGATGCTAGAGTCTCTACAGTTGGAGGATGATCCTGAATGGGGGCAACCGGTGGGTCAACCAGTATTGCCCCTGATGCTCTGCCTCGACCACGACCACGGCCGCGTCCACGGCCTCTAGTTAGTGGCAACGATGGTCGTCTTCCACGTCCGATAATACATGTTCTTGCCATGTGCGGAGAATAGAATACAGGAGTTTAGTTCTCAGAACAATAAAGTCACACGATAAGAGTTCAAGATTATAAAGTGTTTCTTAAAGGTTCTGCAGCCTCTCGAGGATAAATACAGACGTCTCTCTACCAATCCGCGAGACTCTACGAACCGTCTCATGACTCATGAGGCCTAGTAACCTAGGCTCCGATACCAACTTGTCACGACCCCAATCCCGATCGTGATGGCGCCCAACACAATTGCTAGGCAAGCCTCACCATTTAACACCCCCAACCCGAGCATAAATCTCAATACCAGTTAATTAAATATTTAGAACAGATATCAAGACTATTAACCGAATAATTTAAATGGGAACAGTATAAAACACTGTCATAAACAACATCTCCTAAAGACCTAGGGTCATGAATCTAGAGCCTCTAATAACACAGAGTAATAAATCCTCAGTAATACAGATGTTCAAAAGTGCGAAAAGATAAAAGGGATAAGCAAGGAGTCGGGTCCAGTGAACGTGAGACAGCTACCTCGACAACTCCTGAAAAGCTCTAAAAGTAGCAAATAGCTCGACTATGCTCCCGAGACACCTGAATCTGCACACATGGTGCAGGGAGTAAAGTGAGTATTTCCAAATAAGTGCTAATAGACATATATAATGGCTGACAGTAAGAAATCCCAAAATATAACAATGCAAAGCTATACCCAATAATTCTACACATTTAATGGTGGAAATACAACAAGTAATGACAAATAAAATACATCAATGCATGAATGAAATGTAATGCACATGGCCGTTGCGGCGCGCAACCCGATCCATTTGGTTACCCGCGCTCACTGTGGGGGTTCAGACTCCAGAGGTGCTCCTACAGCCCAAGCGCAATATCATCGTAGCATTCGTTGTGGCGTGCAACCTGATCCACAATCAGTCTAGTTATATGCATGCAAGCTCCACGAGCATAGTCAAATTTATCATTTTCAGTTCCAATTATCAGGAATTATAGATTAAGTGTTTAAAACCTTAGAAATTTACTAATCATTTCGAGACAGTGTTTAACTCAGGGTTGATATCATGAAAACATGCTAAACATCATGGAAACAATGATAATAATCCATAAGAGGTCTAAATAATCAGCATACAACCCAAATATACTCATAACAATATAAGTAAGATGTTTACCAACCAATTTCTAGCCAATAACACAGTACGAACTACACTCGGACGGACTAAGCCATAGTCCCCAATCACAAACGACCCCGCACTCACTGTAGAGTATGTGTCTCACCTCAATATAGTGTCACAGTGTGATATAACGGGGTTTCAAATCCTCCGGTCATCATCTACATCTATTACTTACCTCAAATCGACCACACGACTAGTCCTCTAAGACTTTTCCTCTCGAATCAACCACCTCACACACCGAATCTGATCAAAACCATAAGGAATACGTTATTATAAGCTAATGGAACATATCTCAATTGAAAGAACTCGAAAAATACCCTAAACACAAAGTTGGAAAAATCCGAGCCCCAAGACCAGTTCTCGAAAAATTACAAAATTCACATCATCGGATTCATCGTCTCGCCACTAGTCCCAAGTATGGCAATGAGCCCAAGTCATAATGATAACAACAAATCATTTGCAAATACGCGGTAAAAACCAACAACCGGGACGGACCAAGTCATGATCCTCAATAGTGCTCTACCCACGCTCAGGTCCAGCATGCAAGTCACCTCAATACAGCACTAAGATGTGCAAATTCGGGGTTTCAAACCCTCACGATATCATTCCCAAGTATTACTCACCTCGAACCGGCAAAATCTCAAGCCCACGACGCCTTTGCCCCTCAAATCGGCCTCAACGTGCGTAGAATTTAGCCAAAAAGAAAGCTAATACATCACAATATGCAAATGGGACAATATCCAATCGAAAACAATCGAATTATAGCAAAAACCTCAAAACTAGCAAAACCCGAGCCTCGGGCCCGCTTCTCAAAAAATTACAAAACTCACATTTCTGGAATCCTCGTCTCGTCACGAGCTCATACATACCAAGAACTCCCAAATCTGAGCTCAAATGACCGATTAAATCCCAATTTGAAATATCAAAAACTCAAGCCCAAGTTTACCAATTTATGGCTTAATTTCCATGAATTTCTAGACTAATTTCACAATATAATCATATTTTAAGTTCAAAAATCTTACCTCCAATCGATTCCCATTGAAACCCTCTTCAATCTCCACCAAGAAGCTCTCAAAATGACCAACCATGGAGGAAAAATGACCCAAAATCGCGGAAATAAGCTTTTAAAACATTCTGCCCAGTTCTAAAAATTTCTTCTATGCGATCGCAAACGACCCTCTTCGGTCGCAATGCACAAATTAACCCCATCTCTAATTTAATTCTATGTGAACGCATCAACTCCTATGCGATCGCAATTCATTGACCAAGCACACAATACGATCGCATCCACATCTGTGCGAAAGCAATGAACAACAACACAACCCCACAAAACACTCTTATTGACACTTATGCGATCGCAGAGACAAAAATTCCTACAACTCTGAACCTGAAATGTCTGCAATCTTTTAAAGCATAAATTGGTCCGATTGACCATCCAAAACTAACCCGATTCCCTCAAGACCTCAACCAAATATGCCAACATATCCCATAACATCATACGAACTTGTTCCAATCCTCATAACACATCAAACAATGCTAAAACCATTAAAACACATCGGACTAAAGCCTAGTTTTCTTCAAAACTTCCGAATCTCACATTCGATAAAAAAACCCAATCATCCAAAATCACCTAACAAAGCTACTGCAACTCTCGGAATTTCATTCTGACCCTCGGATCAAAATCTCACCTATCAACCGGAATTCGCCAAAATTCAACCTTCGCCAGTTCAAGCATATTTCTACACCGGACCTCCAAATTCGATTCCGATCGCAGTCCTAAGTCACAAATCACCTTCCAAAGCTAACCAAATCATCGAAAATCACATTCGAGCCCTCTAAACAAATATTCAACTTCCGGTTGACTTTTCCAAAATAAGCTTCCTTCTAAGAGGCTAAGTGCCTTATTTTCAACCAAAACCAATTCAATTACACCCGATCGACTTTAATACTGATATTGAAATATGAAGCAACACAATAAGGGGGAAACAAATCTATAACACATAAGATGATAGGTCGAGTCGTCACAGGACAACTATATTATAATCAAGCATAAGGAATTTACCTGTTTTTTTGCATCTCTCACAATATTTGTATATGATCCTGTGGTTTTTTATTCCATAATATACAAATATGATGGCAGTTGCTCATAATTCTATTCATTTGTTCCTCTTAATAAAGATAACCCCTTTTGAATAGCATTCCATGATTTTCCATAACCAACATCAATTCCGTGTGTTCTTTTCATCTCTGAAATAACAAACTTTGGCTTAACTTCAGTAGCTATGTCTCATAAGTTCGTCGATTATGTAATCTCTTATTACATTTGAAGTTGCTTGTCTTTGATGTGATTTTCTAATATCAATTGAGCACTCATGTCTTCTATGAAATTTAACTATTTTAAAAAAGTGTTGACTCCTTAATTCTTGAGCCTCGAACAGTCCAACCATACTTTTCGTCAGTACATACCAAACAGTATCTCGTGCTACTTGATCTGTTAACATAGAACTCAAAATGCTCCTTTATAGCTGCTAAGTAAAAACATCTAATCATAGCATTTTTGTCTTGAAAAACATACCAAAGTTTTACATCATCCAGTGACGCATTTTCCTTCAGTATTATTCATGGGGATTCTTTTGCCTTTCCTTATCCTTTCTTTTTTCTTCTTTCAATACTCTCTACCGATTCAATGTGCTGATCTTCCACAAGAATTACAATTTTATTTTCCATTGTAATGTCATTAATTGATATCTCATGCTCTTCCAGAACATATGTGTTTCTAAGCAATAACTGTTGATTATCAATTTTTATCATTGCATTAACTTCTAGTTGTTGATCTCGTATTTTTGATATTTCAACCATAAATTTCGAACCTTTATAGTATGGATCACTTTTTAAGAGCATGATACACAAAGTAAGAACTTCACCATTTATCACATATATTCTCTTAGCAGTACCTAGATTGATATTAAGCCATATATTTGCTTCAAATTTGTTGTTATCGAGCTCCATAACTTCAAAATTTTTGCTCAGGAATTCTAGAAATGAAGTCCCGTCATTTATAAGAAGAAGCTTTGTATTATGGTCCAGGTACTTGTAATTTGTTGTCCATTTTCCATCAAATGTGATAAGAAAGAAATTTGTATGCATCATGTATTTAATGAACTCAAATAATTAGATATTTAGAAATTATACTATTAAAAAACATAATATTCATCCAGTATAACATACTAGAGAAAAAGCATACACACAGGTAATGTCCCGTAAAATATACTGGATTCGAAACAAACTTAACTATATTCTAGTCTAAACAGAACTCCTCCAGTATAATATACCGGAGAAAGAGCTGGCACCCAGGTGAAATCCCATAAATTACACTGAATTGAAACAAAATTCAACTATATTCTATTCTAAGCAAAACTCGTCCAGTATAATAAACTGGAGAAAAAAATTACATACATGTGACGTCTCGTAAAATATATTGGATTGAAACAAAAATCATCTATATGCTAGCCCAAATAGAACTCGTCCAGTATAATATACTAGAGAAAAAATTTACACAAATGTGACGTCCTGTAATATTTATTGGATTTAAAGAAAAATTAACTATATTCTAGTCTAAACAGAAGTCATTCAGTATAACATACTGGAGAAAAAGCTTACAAACAGCTGACGTCTGTAAAATATACTGGATTGAATTAAAACTCAACTATATACTAGTTTAAATAGAACTCGTCCAGTGTAATATACTGGAGAAAAAGAATACACACAGGTACGTCCGGTAAATTATACTGGATTGAAACAAAACTCTACTGTCACGACTCCACCCCGGTCATGATGGCGCCCAATACACTACTAGGCAAGCCCGACTATTTACCATACTTATCCTAACTAATAAACCGAAATTGATAAATAAAATAGTAAATCATTAAGCCATTTAAGTCAAAATTTGGAAATACTCATAAAAGTACTGATGTTTAGTAAAACATAGGATATAGCCCAACCATGGACCCGATGTCACGAATATGAGCCTCTACATACAGAGTGTCACCCTACTACATAGTTTGCGTAGAAATCTGATAGTCTGGAAATAAAAGATAAGGATAGAGGGGTAAGTCAACTGCTGCAAACGCTATGCAGCTACCTCGACACTCCTAGAAGCAAGACTGCTGATCACTGAATCTGCTCAGCTTGAGAAGAAGAACCTGGATCTGCACATAAGGTGTAGGGAGTAAAGTGAGTACTCCGACCCAGTGAGTAATAAACATAACTAAAGTCTAAAGGTAAGGAAATGCAGAAAATACAAAATGTAATTCTATATCTAGCAGTTTAGATCCATATAAGTGAAAACAGTAACCAACAAGTATTACAGTCAAGGAAGAATGCATGAAAAGATACAACACACATGACGGTACACCTAGAACTCGCTACGGCGTACAACACGCTCCATATATTTAACATCGATGGCGCTTACTGGGAGTGTGTACAGACTCCGAATGGGCTCCTACAACCCAAGCACAATATCAGCCATGTCGTGGCATCAAACATGCTCACGACCTCAATATCAATATATCATCATTGTTACGAGTAGCCCGATCCATAACAAGGAAATCATCCTCACAATCGAGTACTCGACCCATTTCAGTCAAATAATGCGTAGACAATCTGGCATGACATACTATCAGGATCTCAACCCTCTTATCCTTTATCATTTAATATTCGTGATTAAAACATAGTTCTTGTATTATTTCAATAGTAGCAAACCTAACTAAGAGTATGTGATATGCAAACAAGTGAGGTAAAACACAAAAGGATCCCTTAAGGATTCTACAGGTCGGCACAAGGTCCCAAACACAACAATAAGCCCAATTCACGGTGATAAAGTATGCGTCTCAATCACCCATATAGTATAAATCACACTCGGAATGGACCAAGTGTTAATCCCCAACAGTAAACGATCCCGCACTCATCGTGGAATGCGTGTCACACCTCAATATAGCATTACGATGTGAAAGTCTGGGGTTTCAAACCCTCAGAGCAATAGTTACATCAATTACTCACCTCAAACCGGCCACAATACTAGTCCGCTAAGCCTTTCCCTCGCAAATCTACCTCCTCGTGCGTAGAATCTAGCCAAAACAACAAGGAATACGTTATAATAAGCTAATGGAACATAACCCAATTGAAAGAACTCGAAAAATACCAAAAAACACGAAGTTGACAAAACCCGAGCCCTGGTCCCACTTCTCAAAAAATTACGAAATTCACATCACAAGATTCTTCATCTCGCCGCGAGTCCATGCATATAAAATTTATCAAAATCGGAGTCCATTTGATCTTTCAAATCCCAAATTTAAACTCTCTTAAGTTTCAAACCCTAACCTCCACTTTTAACCTTTAATTCTTTGGGTTTTCATTGTTAGTCCTTGTTTATACACAATAATATCATAATCTAAGTCGAATAATCCATACCTGATGATAGCAACCCTCTTCATAAATCGCCCAAAACCCTCTTAGTTCGAAGTCCAAAATGTTTGTTCTTTCAAAATTTACAAAGAAGACTTAATTTAATATCTGCCCAGGCCTTTTTGCTTCTGCAGCACCAAAATTTCTTTTGCGATTACCGCTTTTGCGGCAACTATTCTGCTTCTACGGTAGTCACTTTAAGTGCCATAACCGCTTATGCGGTCCATATATCTATCACGACCCCAAAACCCAATCG
This sequence comes from Nicotiana noctiflora, assembly GCA_032618575.1. NCBI lineage: Eukaryota > Viridiplantae > Streptophyta > Magnoliopsida > Solanales > Solanaceae > Nicotiana > Nicotiana noctiflora. Next base: position 61,888 of record JASVEL010005633.1, on the reverse strand, counting down.
TGATGGCGCCCAGCACATTGCTAGGCCAGCCCGACCAAATACGTTCTCATGCCGAAACCTTCTAAAAACAACGTAACTTCCCAAAGATATGGGGTCTCGAGCCAAGAGTCTCTATCAAAACATTAGTCAATACTTTAAATAACTTTACAAGTCTAAAAGTACGCGGAATAAACAATAACAAAGTAGTAAGGGGAAAAGGTCGGGTCCTGCGGACGCCAAACAGCTACCTCAACGATCCCAACTGGGTCTAAACCAGCACCAAGCTCAACTAAGCCTCCAGGTACCTAGATCTGCACACATGGTGCAGGGAGTCGAGTGAGTACTTCCAACTCAGCAGTAATAAAAGTAAATAATGCTTAGGAAAAGAAATCAAACAAAGCACTATCTCATGCTATAAACATACCGAATTTTCCATTAATTTGAAGTTCACTTTCAGGGTAATCCTTTATAACATATATGAGTAGATTATTTAGAAATCTCTTTTTAACTTCTCTTTATTTCATTATAACATGCCAATATCTGGGTACAACCCCAACAGTGCAAGTCTGCACTCAAATCAGCCCCTTGGGCTCAGCACTCCTTAACAATTTTCCACCAGGAGATCTGGTCAATAAGGCAGGTAATGCATGTATGCCAGTAATGTATGAGTGCTAAATATTATGCCGTGTAGTACAAGTAAACCAATGTATGTATGCCATGCAATGCATATGATGATGTGGCATACAGCCCGATCCATGCAAAGCCGCGCTCACTGTGGGGGTTTAGACTTCGGAGGGGCTCCTACAGCCCAAGCGCAATATCAATATCACTCCTGCTGCAGCGTGCATCCCGATCCATGCATAGTCATGAATGCATATAAGCCCCTTGGGCAACAATATCATATCAGCTCACAGCTAAAATGTCATCAAAACCTTATTCAAGTTTTTCAAATCTTATGAAAATGCTGAGTAGCAAAATACCATTTTAAAACCTTAGTTTGAGATGAAAATATGAACAGTATTATCAAGACAGTGATACCAATCCCTGAAGGATTCAGATAATCGGCATGAAGCCCAAAACATGATAATCAGTCCAATTCCTCATAATAAATATCTTTACTAGGGTGTCAATTCAATTTCAAGCAATTAGGTGTTATTATTTATTAAGCGGGACGGACCAAGTCACAATCCTCAATGGTGCTCTACCCCACGCACGTTATCCGGTGTGCAAGTCACCTTAATACAGCACTAGGATGTGCAAGTCCGGGGTTTACTAACCCTTAGGACATCATTTACAAGTATTACCCACCTCGATCCGGCGAAAACTGAAGCCCGTGATGCCTTAGCTCCTCGAACGGGCATCCACGCACGTCAAAACTAGCCAAAATTAGTACAAATATATAAAAATAGGCTAATGGAACAACACCCAATCGAAAACAATCAGAATATATGAAAAATCTCGAAACTAGCAAAACCCGAGCCCTAGGCCCGCTTCTCAAAAAATTACGAAAGTCACATTTTCAGAACCCTTATCTCGCCCGAGTCCATACATATAAAGTTTATCAAAATCGGACTCCGTTTGCCCACTCAAATCATCAATTTTCTATTTCCGAGGCTTAGAGCAAAATCCCCCATTTTTACACCTTAATTCCTTCATTTCCAGAGATTAAATACATGTTTTATCAATATAATGACATAATTTAGGTCCAAGAGTCCTTACCTGATGATACTCCACGAATCCCTCTTCAAAATCGCCCAAAATACCTCTTTGTTCGAAGCCCCGATTGGTTTTACACTTCTGAAATTCGAATACACTGACTTCATTAAACCCTCAGGCATTTTTGCTTATGCGGTCAATGGACCGCACCTGCGGTATCGCTTCTGCGCACAAATGGACCGCTTCTGCGGTCATTCACTTAAACTCCAAAACCGCTTCTGCAATTATGACTCCGCTTTTGTGATGTCGCTTTTGCGAGACACTGTCCACTTCTGCGGAACCAAGCACTATTTACTAGACCGCTTCTGCGGTCAAGATCCGCTTCTGCGAAGACCGCTCCTGCGGAACCTAGTCCGCTTCTGCGGAAATTTCCCCCAAGCCACGAGGGCCTCTTCTGCAATCACATAGCCGCATCTGCGGGACCGCTTAAGCGGCTCATCCACCGCAGATGCAGAAACAACAGAACACTTCACCTCAGACCTGCTATAACACTTCGAATTGCCCGATTAACCATCCGAAACAATCCCGAGGCACCCGGGACCTCAATTAAAAATACAAACTCTTTCTAAATCATCGCATGAACTTGTTCCAATCATAAAAACACACCCTTAAACACATAAATCATCAAATTAAGGCGGATTCAAGCCTAAGTTTCAACTATAACTTTCGAAACCAACATTCAATCAAAACCCGACTAAACGATGTCCGAATGACCTGAAAATTTGCAGACATCCAAAATCACCTAACGAAGCTACTGCAATTGTCGGAATTCCATTCCGACTGCTGGATCAAAATCTCACCTATCGATCGGATTTTATCAAAATTCCAACTTAGCCAATTCAAGCCTATTTCTACACCGGACCTTCAAATTCAATTCCGATCGCTCCCCTAAGTCACAAATCACCTCCCGAAACTAACCGAATCACCGAAATTCAATTCCGAGCCCTCTAACCACATAGTCAAGTTCAGGTTGACTTTTCAGAAATAAGCTTCACTCTAAAAGGCTATATGCCTTATTTTCAACCAGAATTAATCCGAATTCACCCGATAAACTCTAACACGGGTATAAAAACATGATACAACATAATGAGGGAATAATGGGGCGGTAACTCACGTGACAACAGACCGGGTCATCACATTCTCCCCAACTTAAACAAACGCTCATCGTCGAGCGTACTCAGGATTGTACTAGAAGCAACCCATTAGTTGAATGATATTACCAAGCATATACTCTGAGTGATACCACGTCACCCTATCTATCATAAGTCCGATAACACAATATAGCTCGAATTCCACAGTCCATCTGAACCATAGACCACATTGCACTTTTCAAAATTATATACCAAATCCTAATCCCATGCTTATACTCAGGATACACCCGAACCAACTGCAATAACCCATACTTGCCACTCTAGGTGGGATCATATGATATACTACACAACCCAAACACTCGAGACGATGGCAACCATTCACAGCAATTGCCCACGGTAACCAAATACTAACTGAAAAACCCTTTTTCATTAGCTAAAGTCTTATTCCAACACCTACATGTACTGCCACGACAGCTGAAACACGCGATATATCGAATCCATCTCTCAAGTCAACCATTCATGAATCCATTTCCCTTTTAACTGATACCACAACAGATTTTGGAGCCAAACCTTGATATTACCTTTCTAGCCAGCTGGAATCACATATGCTCGCACTCATTAATTAATCCAACGATCATTTCGATTATAACACACCATACTGGTAATATGACACCTCAACACCGGCCTAAGCCGCAACGAGCACAACACATGCTCCAATAAGAAATGTCTGAACATACTCAAATCATGACAACTGACTCAAACAAAAGAGTTGTAATTCAATTCCTCCGTACCATCATAACATAGAACTAAGATATCATCTCACATCATAGAGTACCTGCATCCTCCTCGAAAGGTCATAACATCACGTGGCCTTGCCACGACTCATGATTCTATCCAAACACTATTACTCATGAAGCACCTCAAGTCACCATGCTCAGAACGGTCAGCCACGCACAGATCTAGGTCTGAACCCAAGCGGTCAATCTCACATACGGTGAAACAGTTAATATATGCTATCAAATCCTGAAAGGACACAACTGATGTGCTATTCGCCGAGTGATAAACAATACGGACTTTTCCTCAAAATCCAGGAAGTATTGTATACAAGGTAACATATAGAAAACTATTCTCTATATCACACTGTTGCGGCGTGCAACCCGCTCCAATGACATACCCATGGCGGCATGCCATCCGACCCAGATACCATACCTGTGGTGGCGTGCCACCCAATCCAAATAACCTGTGGCGGCGTGCCATCCGATCCACACAAAACTCTCGCAAAAAGAAATGCACATCGAGTCAAATTGCTCATTACAATAAACATGTATAGCCTCATCTCGGTCACAAGAAACGCATCCAACAATGTTCCTCAATATCGGAACTGAATCAATGGTAAAAACCTGTGCACTAACATCCGCCACGAAGGCCCAACTAACAGAGCAATACCTACCAGCCGTCCGCTGGTTCTGGGGGTACAACTAACTGCTGGAACATAATCTGATGCACTCTGCTACGCAATTTGTGGCATTTTCCGACATAGTCCATATCACATTAGTCCAGACAACCAGTCTGCAATCAAATATCATAAGCCAAATTCATCATATCAAGCAAAGTGAGAGCCACTAGTGCTTCCAATTTCCAACAACCGCTAAACGGTGCTGATACACACGATATACAACCACTGCGTAGGCAGATTACGAGAACTTCTAGTCTCCAACACATATATAACACATGAGCCACTATACCCGATTCCACACTCCACCATACGAGTACATAACACATATCAAGCATCCATACATACCACGAAAGCCATTCAGAAATATCACTATGCCATCAACGACTCAATTATTACAGTCGATCCAACAAGAGAATACCGCAATACCACAGGATATTATCAGCTTACATTACCTTGCCCTTTTTGAACATATACCCTGCCAAATCACTAGAATAGCTGAACCATTATATTACGCACTGAACCCAAACCTTGAACATGCCATTATCAACTTTTCATAGCACATCGCATATACCATACCACACTAAGATAACATGGAAATTTCTATTCCCCTCCTACACTGCAGACATCGACACACTCAACTAGTCAAGGACTTTCATGATCCCATATAGAAGAAAAATCATTACACATTCCAAGTTTCGTATACCAACAGAAGATATACTTATGTTCAGACCACGATAAAACACATCATGAACTCTTTCTCCCAATTTCGTTGCACAAACTAAACTGCCAGGACTGAGTCCTTCTACCCACATCGAGCTACGCAACTGCCAACACTCAAGAGCTTTGTTGCACAATACCTGCAAGACTCATTACTTCAAACACATAACAGGAATTAATCGTATCCTTATCATACCGTTTCGGTTTATTGACAAGTTATTCCATTTACCCAATTTCCTTTCTGATTCATCTTTAATTTATTATTAGCCCTTACTATAACGCCATAATATATCAACTCAGGTTACCACACAAGACTCATACATAAGGCCACACGGTCTAGGACCCATAGGCCACTGAATACTTGCTTAGATGATTCCCAAAAGTACCATATTCTACAGTACTTTATTTTGAAGAACTTCCCGCGATTCAAAATTCGTTATCATTACCTTCCAATACGGATACATAGAACCCCATAATTAACATAACATACCACAAGTATCAATTTCTTCTAACGAAGCCACAATCTTTAGCCACATACGCAATTTTAAGACACCTAACTGTTACAAGAAAAATATTGAACACCGCAAAACCATTCTCGGGCATCATTCACCCTTATTCAGCTATAATTCAACTGTCTTATTGAACAAAACCACTCCTGCTTTGTTAGAACTCTGACACCATAGAACATGATTACATACATATACAAATAGCTATCTTTCTTTACTATACACCGAGCATTCTTTATCAATATCAGCTTCAAACATCCTAGTTTTCCTTCACATCTAAGAAGCACCATATAACCTTTATAAAACAATTTCCAACATACTTGAAGACAGAACTAACATAGCACACAACAGTGCAATTAGTTAATTAATAGCAACCTCCCCAACTTAGCTCGAAGGCATACATCAAAGCACTTTTAACCACTCATAGCATTCTTACTCAAATGATGCCACAATGTTATAGTGAGATTAAACTCAAGTCATTTACAAGCTTTGACAGAGACTCGAATCATCAGAAACCTTAACTCTTTTGCAGTTCTTGCATTTATACACATACAACCATTAAGCCCACTCTTTAGGTGACAACCTTTTCTAAGCCCTAAATTTTCCAAAATTTTTGACAGAGTTTCCTTTGTAATTTGGCCTATCCACCTGCCAGAGAATCACCAAAACCATCCAAACAATACATCGGTAACTTGACAAGACAACACAATGTATATCAACATCATTAACCTCAATATTACACAAATTACCTCATCAAAATTGATACATAGGCATGTGCTGCACCTCCTCGAATCATAACATATATAAACTACCTTTCACCACAATACACATAGCACAACACATTCGGTCTTCCTGAGTCTGAACTCATACTACCACACGTAGTGCACTTTACCTTTCCACTAAGAGACATGAACATATTCACCACGCCCATAGCTAGGGGCTACACAACGGATCATAATAAGAGTCTAACACCTAACAGCTCACCCATTATCGAGCCGCCATTACCACAATTAGGGACAATACTAATCATATAAATTTCATAATACCAGCTCATAAAATCAGCACCTTGGTGTTCAAGCCATAGACAAAGATTTGGTCTCAAGTCCTCCCAACTGGCCCAACATGAACTCACGCAGATTATATCTCGCCGCTCGATCGGGGAGTCACAAGCCATCAAGGCAATTATATTACTGAGCGCTAGAGTGCGCATACAGACGTGTGGAAAGAATTTCAAGAATTACATCTCAAGCTGAATCAAGTACGCACGATAAAAATTCCTAAGATTGTGAAGTTTTTCCTAAAAGGTCTGCAGCCCCCCGAAGATAAGCACATGCGTCCCCGTACCGATCCATGAGACTCTACCAACCGGCTCATGACTCATGGGGCCTAGTAAACCTAGGCTCTGATACCAACTTGTCACGACCCCAAAACCCGGTCGTGATGGCGCCCAGCACATTGCTAGGCCAACCCGACCAAATACACTCTCATCCCGAGTTTAGAGCTCAAAATCACTTATTTTAAGTCATTATCAGAGAAAGAAAGCCAAATTAAAGTGATAGATATAATAATATCCCAAAACCTTCTAAAAACAACGTAACTTCCCAAAGATGTGGGGTCACGAGCCAAGAGCCTCTATCATAACATCAGTCTATACTGTAAATAACTTTATAAGTCTAAGAGTACGCGGAATAAACAAAAACAGAGTAGTAAGGGAAAAAGGTCAGGTCCTGCGGACGCCAAGCAGCTACCTCGACGATCCCAACTGGGTCTAAACCAGCACCAAGCTCAACTAAGCCTCCAGGTACCTGAATCTGCACTCATGGTGGAGGGAGTCGAGTGAGTACTTCCAACTCAGTCGTAATAAAAGTAAATAATGCTGAGGAAAAGAAACCACACAAAGCATTATCTCATGCTATAAACATACCGAATTTTCCATTAATTTGAAGTACACTTTCAGGGTAATCCTTTATAACATATATGAGTAGATTATTTAGAAATATCTTTTTAACTTCTCTTTATTTCATTATAACATACCAATACCTGGGTACAACCCTAACAATGCAAGTCTGCGCTCAAATCAGCCCCTTGGGCTCAGCACTCCTTAATAATTTTCCACCAGGAGATCTGGTCAATAAGGAAGATAATGCATGTATGCCAGTAATGTATGAGTGCTAAATGTTATGCCACGTAGTACAAGTAAACCAATATATGTATGCCATGCAATGCATATGACGCTGTGACGTACAACCCGATCCATGCAAAGGTGCCCGTGCTCACTGTGGGGGCTCACACTCCGGAAGGGCTCCTACAGCCCAAGCGCAATATCAATATCACTCCTGCTGCGGCATGCAGCCCGATCCATGCATATTCATGAATGCATATAAGCCCCTTGGGCAACAGTATCATATCAGCTCACATCTAAAATGTTATCAAAACCTTCAAATCTTTATGAAAATGCTGAGTAGCAAAATACCATTTTAAAACCTTAGTTTGAGATGAACATATGCACAGTATTATCAAGACACTGATACCAATCCCTGAAGGATTCAGATAATCGGCACGAAGCCCAAAACATGATAATCAGTCCAATTCCTGATAATTAATATCTTTACTAGTGTGTCAATTCAATTTCAAGCAATTAGGTGTTATTATTTATTAAGAGGGACGGACCAAGTCACAATCCTCAACGGTGCTCTACCCCATGCCCGTTATCCGACGTGCAAGTCACCTCAATACAGCACTAGGATGTGCAAGTCACCTCAATACAATACTAGGATGTGCAAGTCCGGGGTTTACTAACACTCGGGACATCATTTACAAGTATTAACCACCTCGATCCGGCGAAAACCCAAGCCTGTGATGCCTTAGATCCTTGAACTGGCATCCACGAACGTCAAAACTAGCCAAAATCAGTACAAATATGTCAAAATAGGCTAACGGAACAACACCCAATCGAAAACAATCAAAATACATGAAAAATCTCGAAACTAGCAAAACTCGAGCCCCAGGCCCGCTTCTCGAAAAACTTCGAAACTCACATTTTCAGAACCCTTATCTCGCCCCGAGTCCATACATATAAAATTTATCAAAATCGGACTCCATTTGCCCACTCAAATCGTCAATTTTCTATTTCCTAGGATTAGAGCAAAATCCCCCATTTTACACCTTAATTCCTCCATTTCCAGAGATTAAATACATATTTTATCAATATAATGACATAATTTAGGTCCAAGAGTTCTTACCTGATGATACTCCATGAATCCATCTTCAAAATCGCCCAAAATCCCTCTTTGTTCGAAACCTCAATTGGTTTTACACTTCTGAAATTCGAATACACTGACTTCATTAAACCCTCAGACATTTTCGCTTCCACGGTCAACGGACTGCACCAACAGTATCGCTTCTGCGCACAAATGGACCGCTTCTGCGGTCATTCACTTAAACTCCAAAGTCGCTTCTGCGGTTATGACTCCGCTTTTGCGGTGTCGCTTTTGCGAGACACTGTCCGCTTCTGTGGAACCAAGCACTATTTACTAGACCGCTTCTACGGTCAAGATCCGCTTCTGCGGAGAACGCTCCTGCGGAACCTAGTCAGCTTCTGCGAAAATTTCCCCCAGGCCACGAGGGCTGCTTCTGCGATCACATAGCCACATCTGTGGTACCGCTTAAGTGGCTCATCCACCGCAGATGTGGAAACAACAGAACACTTCACCTCAGACCTGCTATAACACTTCGAATTGCCCGATTAACCATCCGAAACAATCCCGAGGCCCCCGGGACCTCAACCAAAAATACAACCTCACTCTAAATCATTGCACGAACTTGTTTCAATCATAAAAACACACCCTTAAACACACGAATCATTAAATTAAGGCGGATTCAAGCCTAAGTTTCAACTATAACTTCCGAACCAACATTCAATCAAAAACCCGACCAAACGATGCCCGAATGACCTAAAAATTTGAAGACATATCCAAAATCACCTAACGAAGCTACTGCAACTATAGGAATTTCATTCCGACTCCCAAATCAAAATCTCACCTATCGACCGGATTTATCAAAATTCCAACTTAGCCAATTCAAGCATATTTCTACGCCGGACCTCCAAATTCAATTCTGATTGCTCCCCTAAGTCACAAATCACCTCCCGAAGCTAACCAAATCACCGGAATTCAATTCCGAGCCCTCTAACCACATAGTTAACTTCAGGTTGACTTTTCAGAAACAAGTTTCACTCTAAAAGGCTATATGCCTTATTTTCAACCAGAATTAATCTGAATTCAACCGATAGACTCTAACACAGGTATAAAAATATGATACAACATAATGAGGGAACAATGGGATGGTAACTCACGTGATAATGGACCGGGTCATCACAATATCGCACCAGCAGACCCCCTTATGCGGACTCTTGCTCGCTTCTGCGAAAAGGTCAAGTCCCCACTAGAACCGCTTCTGCGACTTCCCAGCCGCACCTGCAGAATCGCCTATGCGTTCCCTTTTCCGTAGATGCGGAAATGATAGAACTAGCAATTCTAAAACATGCAACAAACTCCAAACTCTCCGTTGAATCACCCGATCTCATCCTGAGGCCTCGGGACCTCAACCAAAAGCACATATGTGACCTATTACCTTATTCAAACTTGCCCGAACCATCAAAACATTACCGTTAACACCAAAAGCATCAAATTTTACCAAATCAAAGCCTAAGTTTATCCAATTCTTCCGAAACTCACATTCGATCAAAAACCCGACCAAACGATGTCCGACGCCTGAAATTTGCACACATATCCAAAATCACTTAACGAAGCTACAACAAATCACGGAATTCCATTCCGATCCTCTCATCAAAATCTCACCTAACCGGAATCCGCCAAAATTCAAACTTCGCCAACCCAAACCTAATTCTATTTCGGACCTCCAAATTCAATTCTGATTGCACTCCTAAGTCACAAATCATCCCCCGAAGCTAATCGAATCATCGCAATTTACATCCGAGCCCTCTAACTATATAGTCAACTTCCGATTACTTTTTCAAAATAAGTTCCCTTCTAAGAGGCTTAGTGCCTCATTTCCAACTAAAACTAATTCAATTCAACCCGATCAACTCAAATACTGATATTGAAACATAAAGCAACAAAATATGGGAGAAACGGGGCGGTAACTTACGTGATAATAGCCGGGTCGTCACATTTACTATATTCCAGTCTACACAGAACTCGTCCAGTCTAATATACTGGAGAAAGAGCTTACACAAAGGTGACATCCCATAAAATATATTGGATTGAAACAAAAATCAATTACATGCTAGTCCAAACATAGCTCGTCCAGTATAACATACTAGAGAAAAAGCTTACAAACAGGTGATATCCCGTAAAATATGTTGGATTGACACAAACGTTAAATATATACTAGTGTAAACTGAATTCGTCCAGTATAACATACTGGAGAAAAAGCTTACACACATGTGATGTACCGTAAACTATACTGGATTGAAATAAAACTAAACTATATTCTAGTGTAAGCAGAACTCATCCAGTATAAAATACTGGATAAAAGCTTACACACAGGTGATGTCCCGTAAAATATATTGGATTGAAACAAAACTTAAATATATACTAGTCTAAACAAAATTTTTTCAGTATAACTTACTGGAGAAAAAGCTTACACACATGTGATGTGCCGTAAAATATATTGGAGCTATGTTGCACATTGAGAAATTATACAATAACACAGATTAAAATATTAAAAACAAATAAGAAAATTCCAAAAATCAATTTTTTTACCGATACTTTGTATTTTGAATAAAAAAGTTTGCATTTTGAATCAAGAAGTTTGAATTTGTGCTCGTAGATGAAATTCAAACTAGTTAAAATCAAATAATCAAATAAATAATTGACAGAGCTTACTTCTATTTGCAGATTTACGGCAACAGATTTTGCTTATACTTCGATTTGCAGATTTACGACGGAAGATATAGCTAATACTTCGATTTGCAAATTGACGGCGGAAGATTTTGCTAATACTTCAATTTGTAGATTCACGCCGGAAAAAGTTTGCTAATAATTCGAGTTGCAGATTGACACCGGAAAATTTTGCATAGGAGAATATCACGTCAAGTCTAGTAAATTTAATAAACATAGTAGGGGTATTGTAGTCAACAAATTATTAGCGTCCTAAATTAGTGGCTAAATATCGTTGACCGCTAAATATGTGGCTAAATTTGATTGACCAGACGTAAAACTGGCCATTTTTTAAATTTTTGCATTAAATTGCTTAAGGAAACATTGTGAATTGAGTGAGCTTAAATTGGTTTTTTGTTATTTTGTTGTTCATTTCTGTTTATGTTCATTTATATTTTTAAAATTATTTTGCAAATACAGTATACTAACAGTGAATACTATATATGTAAGAATATTATCTTAAATTTTGAACTCTTAAAAGTAGAAAAGTGGTTAATCGAAAAACTAACAAAAATTAAAACTCAATTTTGTTTTTGAATCGGGCCTACCAATACATTTAAAAAAGGGGGAAACTTTCATAAATACAATATATATAGGAGTTAATTAGATAAACTACAACTATGTTCTATATTACATATTGTACAACTACAAGAATTTAAATGTTATTCTATTTATACTATTCAACCAAGATTATTGCTATGAATAAAAGGCTAAAAATAAGGAGATTCTTATATTGGTGATAACATAATTAAATGCATATCAAAACAAATAATCTCTTACCTAAAAAAGCTCCAACACAAATTAGCTAGCATTCTAATTCATTTTCATTGTTATTCCATTTGAAATCAATTTTGATTTGTCGTCCAATATATAATTTATATATAAAGTATGATATACGTAATATATAAATTATTTTTCCATTTTAGCTAGACATACAATTTCTCCATTCCAGTAGGTGCCAATCAAATAATTAGACCATTTTTGCAAAGAAAAAATATATTTTAAATCTAGATAGCAATAAAACATTTTTATACTGCGCATTTCATCAATATGTGTACATCGTAGAATCATAATTATTATGAAAAAAGTTTGACTTTTTTTAGATGAGTATTTATTGTTATGCATACAATATAAAGTAATTATCATTCTATTAGGATACAGATTCATGTTTGTACAATTTACTTATATAAATTACAAATTACACAATAATACATTATATGATATATAGTATACGTGATATAATAGTGTATATCATATTTACAATATAAACACTAATTAACACATTGCAAAAATCTAGCGTAAAACAAATTTCAACATAGTTTACCTTTACCATAAACTGTATACACATACTAGAAAGAAAGAAACACCATTAACAAATATATTGTACACAATATAATATATACAAATAATATATATTTTGTATCTATTACAAAAAATAAAAGAAAAAGTATAATATAATGTATAATCAACTCTCTTGTTGTTTCTAGTATTTTTATTCGTAGCAATAGTTGAATGCATTTTATATCATTTTTTCCTCATTTGTAGTTATCAAATTCACACAAATCAAAAACCATACAATCTATTGGAATCAAAATATGAAGAAACTTTTGGGATGATAAAGGGGATTAATAATATCAGAAAAAATGGGAAGAAAAAAAAGTTGGTCAATTTTCATGAAGAAAAAGATTTAGTGGAAAGGGAAAATAATTTTATGCCTACAAGTGGATGAGTATGATAGTAATGGCTTCTGAATTTGGGTATTGCAAGATCATCAAATAATGAAAAGAGAAAATATTGATAAGTTTGAAATAAAAGTTTGAATAGTAAACTGATTTAAGTTTCCTATTTTAACGCCATAACTTGATAAAAGAGATATTTTTTTTAAGTGAAAGAGAATCTCAATGAAGAGATTTAGGATATGAAAAGTTGTACATAATTTAATTAAAAAGATAAGATTTTAAAATAAGTTGTACTAAAAGTAATTTTGTAAAAACAATTGTAAGAACTATAAATAAGTGTTTAAAAAGTTGTATTCTATGTAAATTCCTCTTAAAAAACTGTACGTCAAACCAGAGGCGGCTCAACACACTTCGGGGCCTAAAGCCAAACTGTAATTAGGGGCCTTAAGTTCCACTAAAAAAAATTATATATATTTTTATTTAAAGACTATTTTTCTAGCTTTTTGAGTTGCAAAGTTATTAATAATTTTTTTATTATCTATTTCCTCTAATAATTCTTTTTCAATTGATAAAATGGCTAATCCATTTAATCTCTCTTGAGACATAGTTGATCTTAGGTAAGATTTTATTAATTTTAATTTTGAAAAACTTCTTTCCGCAGAGGCAACTGTTACAGGAACAGTTAACATTATTCTATAAGCAATATGAGCATTTGGAAAATAATCAAGTCTTTTTATCTGATTGAGTATGTCGACTACACTATTATCTTCAACTTGTACTATTTTCCTCAATACTTTTAATTCAGAAAATAAGTCTACTTTGTCAATATCAGAGTGGCTATTATGTCTTAATGACATTTCAAGGTTAAGGCAAAAAAAAAATTCAAATTCTCATCATCTAATGACATTAATTTTTTATCACTAAATAAAAAATCAAAAATACGTGCATACACTTTGAATTATTCAAATCTATTTTGAAGCGAAAGTATGGCTTGGTCTACTATATACAAAAAGAAATCTATTCTAAAAGATTCTTCAAGAGACTTTGTTATTCCATTATCAACATTCTCATCAAATTATTTTTCCTATATATTACATCTTTTTACAAAATTCAGGTTCTATATTCATCTCAAATGCAATTTCCTTGGCAGAAATCATAGCAGTTGTGAACCCTTCTTCTCTATATCTTTGAAAATAAGAAACAAGGCCTCTTAGTTGATCTATGGCTACATCAATATGCATATCTTTTGATTGCAAACTTTTACAAACTGAATTAACAGCAAACAACATAGCATACCAAATAGTCATACCCAATAAAAACTCAAAATTTTGTAGCTCGTATAGGGATAATTTCATATAAGTACACTTGGTGAAAGCACTTTTCAGTTGCCTAACCCACAAATACAGTTTTCATGCGGTAGCCCACAAATAATTTCAGCATCTAACCCACAACTTCATCAACTACACCTCCAAAATTACGCCTAAAGCAGATTTCATTTTTTCTTTCATTGTTATCTTTACCCTTTTTCCATTTTCATTCTTATTTATTTTTTATTTCCCTCTGTCTAGTAAACAATATCTGAAAGTTGAAGTAACAAATTAAAACACATTCATCTTAGAGTCTATAATTTTATTTTTATATTTTATTTTTGCAAAATTTAAAATTTTGCAAGGGAAATTCTTATTTCACTTGAAAAAATAAAAAATTGTATTATAAATATCTTATATACATTGTTATACACCCAAATACAATAATGTATAATTATTTATAATCTTGTATACTTGTGTATAATCATGTATAATTCTGTATAACTATGAGAATATCCACAAATATACATGGTTATACAAAGTATATATATGCATATACAACATACACATTATTCTTCCTCCCTTCAAAAGTTATTTAAAGTGAGGAGGAGGAGGAGGAGAAGAAGAAGAATCAAAATTACCAAAAAAAAAGGAGATTTCATAACTATACAGAGGGAAGATAGATCTGGTGTGGAAGAGGAAGATAATGAATAAATGAGAATGGCGGACCTCATCCCCAATTCAAGAGATAGACGCACCCCTCCCTCCAGAAAACGCAAAAGCTACTTATGATTTAGATCTCGTCTTCCTCAACTTAAAAGAAAAAATACAAATACAGAGGAAAAACGGAGCCGGCTGGACCTTTTCCTCCATCTTTTGCCGCCGTCCAGCCACCAGCAGCCATAGATAACCCTTCTCTTTCTTCTTTCTTTATCCTCTTCCTTCTGTATCATCTATCTTCCCCGAGGTATCCCAAAGCTCAAGATCTCGGAAATGGAAGATATGTCATCCTAGTTTGTGATTTTCCGGCTGGTGTTTGTTCAATTGAGCTCCGATGTTCTCTATTGAAATATGAAAATGAATTAGACTATTTTTCCAGAGAGGGAGAAAGAGATAAAGAAAGAACAACAGATTGAAAATAAAGAGAAAGTGGGGTGGGGAGAAAGTGTGAAAGAGAATTGGGAAATGGAAAAGTTTGCTCTGCATAAAGAAAAACAGTGGGGGCTGGCGAGGGCTAAACATTGAAAAAAAAATTCAACAATATAAAATTGGGCCATACCGGGTAAGAAGGGAAAATATGGGCCATATTTTGTTAGGATAGTGGGCCAACTGACATAGAGTGTAATTTTTTCGCTCGTATATTGCTAAACAATTAGCTTCACTTTTAGTTTTGGATCCTCACTAGCTTCTACTCCCTCCGTTTCAATTTATGTGAACCTATTTCCTTTTAGTCCGTGCCAAAAAGAATGACCCCTTTTCTTATTTGGAAACAATTTAACTTTATGCAATGATTTATAGCCACACAAAATAAAGATGCCTCATTTTACACCACAAGATCAAAAGTCTTCTCTCTTTTCTTAAACTCCGTGCCCAGTCAAATGGGTTCACATAAATTGAAACGGAGGGAGTACTAATTTAAATAAAGCATCTCTTATTTGTGGAGTTTGAAATCTTATTGCTTTAATACTTTCAATAGGACTTTCCCAACGTGTTTGTGACAATGATTTAAAACTTAGGCTGAATATACTATCTTTTAAAACTTTCCATCGCTTTGTAGAAGAAGAAAAAAGTGAATATATATGGTGTACCACTCCAAAGAATGATATAGCTTTTGTACAAGAGTTAGCCATATCACAAAGTACCAAATTTAAATTGTGACAACCACATGGTGTATAGAATGATCTAGGATTTATAGCGAGAAATCTTTTTTGCACACCTTGGTATTTACCCTTCATATTGTATCCGTTATCATATCCTTGTCCTCTTAAATTGTCAATATCAAGTCCAATATTTTCTATCTCATTTATAATAACTTCAAAAGACCTTTTCCACTCGTATCATCCACTTTCAAAAATTTTAAAAAGTATTCAGTAATTTTTATTGGAGTTGCTGAAATATCAACACTCCGCAATATAACAGACATTTGTTCTTGATTACTTATATCTGGAGTTCAGTCAAGTATAATTGAGAAATACTTTGTTCCTTTATTTTTTTGAATAATTTTATTTCTAATTTCACTTGCTAACAAATTTATCAATTAATTCTGTATATTATGTCCAAGGTAATGATTATGAATTTTATCATGCTTAATTCGTCAAATTCCCAATCATTTCAATTAGACTTAAACAATTTCCATTATTTTCTTGGTATATTTTTTCATTTTTCCCCTAAATGCCAAATTATTTTTTCCAAGTATTTTTAGCACAGCAATTATTCTTGTCAATACATTTTTCCAGTGCTCTCTATCTCCACTAATTTGTTCTTGAACATCTTTATCTATTTTTTTTGTGCAATCTCATTTCTAAGTCAATCCATGCACTCATATTAATAATACTAGTGTTAGAACCCGCGCAAATCGCGGATATCTTAAAAGAATATTAGTCTTATAAAATTATAATATGATATAACATAATATTTTAATAAAATTTAGTTGCTATTTTATTTTGTAATGCAGTGTGCAAAAATATAACAAATTATGTATAAAATTAAAGGATACATATTATATGGTAATCACATAAATTATTTGATCTTTATTTTATTCTTTATTAAATTAGCAAGTATTTAGTACTATTTATGTTTACTAATGTGACCTTTTATTAACTTGTCAATTGTCCTAGTATTTTGTTACTATTTTTCCTTTTAGTATAACATAGATAGATATTTTCTTATTCTAATACTATTTTTAATTTTTTTGCCTTATGTTGAGGAGCTAGTGGCCATCCTGGACAGGCAAGTCAGGAAGCCAGGTCAAAGAACATCACTTTAGTAAAGGTTCAGTGGCGGGGTCAGCCGGCCAAGGAGGCGACTTGGGGGACCGAGTAGGATATGCGCAACTAGTACCCCCATCTTTTCACTACACCAGGTATGTTTTCTATGCTCGTTCGAGGACGAACGAATCATTTAAGTGTGGGAAGATGTAACGACCCGACCGGTCGTTTTTGAAAATTATGCCCCGATCCCCAATCTAACTATTTCCCTAAGTTCATCTCTTCTATTGTAGTTCGCTGGGAGGTTCGGTTATAGAATTTGAAGCGTTTTGGGACACTTAGTCCCTAAATGAGAGCCTTATAGTTGAAAAATGGCCCGTATTTGTAATAGCATTAAGACGACCTCGGAATGGAAATCCGATGGTTCCATTAGCTCCGTTAGGTGATTTTGGGGTTGGGAGCGCGTTCGGAATGTATTTTGGAGGTCCGTAGCTCAATTAGGCTTGAAATGCCGAAGTTTGAAATTTTGGCGAATCCGAACGATAGGTGAGATTTTGATCCGGGGGTCAAAATGGAATTCCGACAATTTTTGTAGCTTTGTTATGTGATTTTGGATATGTCCGCAAATTTTCAGGTCATTCGGACGTCGTTTGGTCGGGTTTTTGATTAAATGCATGTTTTGGAAGTTTTAGAAGAACTTAAGCTTGAATTCGATGAAATTTGATGGTATTGGCGTTGTTTGATGCATGTCGATGATTGGAACAAGTTTGCATGATGTTTTAGGAGGTGTTAGTATTTTTGGTTGAGGTCCGGGGGCCTCGGGGTGATTTCGGATGGTTAACGGGAACTTTTGAAGTTGGAAAACTTCATAATAGGCGAAGATGTAAATGAGTGTGCACAAGACCTCACTTTAAACGATCATATCTCCCGTTATATAAAGAGTTGTGTGAGATACAACCTATCAAATTAAAGCCCTTTGAGTCTAGTTTCTAACGCAACAAACCGTTCGTCATTTGGAGGTTTAAACAGAAAGTTATGACCATTTTTCTGGGCATGTGTCAGTAGCGCGGCCTTAGCGCGGGCGCGCTAATGGGTTATTTACTGCCTCAACCCGCGCTAATTAGCGCGTGCGCGCTAGTAGCAGGCCCTAAATATACCTAAGGACGGGAAATGACAGATTTTGAGTCATTTCTCAAGCATAGGGCTTCCCCAACACCCCCAATTCGACCAAGGCACTCAATTGCACTCCTAAGGTAAGCTTTTAAGTGTGTTTTCATGGTGATTTCTCATCTCAATCACTAGTTACAACATGATTTTTGGTTGAATTTCATAGGATTTCTTCAAAATCTCAAGAATACCCCAAAATTTGTCTTTCAAGATTTGATCTACAAGAGGTAATCCTACACCTTAGACTTACACATATGGTGTTATTATGGGAATATGAGTATGAATCAAGTATTACAACTTATGGCATGGTAATTGGAAGTCATAAATTCCCAATTTAAATACATGAACATGGTAGGGATTTAAAGGTGTTTATTTGATGGAATTTCTTTGTTGGTTGGGTATGAATGGATGGTCATACATGTGTATTTGGAAGTTATAAATTGGTTAGGAATGATGGTGAGATGAATTGTTGGTTAATGGTGATAGTTGGAAGAACCAATACTATAGTTATGAGGTAAAAATAACCATGCCTACAAGGTGTTTGATAATATGCATAAATGGCATAAGTTATGGAATTTATTATCAATATTGGCCCTATTGAATGTTGAATTGTAGATTGAAGTTACATAACTATATTGGATCATCGTAGTATCATTAAGGGCAAATTTCGGATATGTATGGCTAAAAACCCCGTCTTTTAGAAATCGAGCTTCATCGATCTTTGTGTGATCTTGGTCATTTCTTTCATAATTTTTCGTATTAGCTTAGAATTTAACTGTAGAATAAATTACTTGAATTATTATTTACAATTTGCAATTTAATTGGATAGAGTTGAGTCACTCGGAGTCGGATACTCGTGGCAAGGGAGTCGTTTCTTAGCGGTTTTGTACCGGAATTGAGGTAAGTGGCTTGTCTAACCTCGTGTGGGGGACTTTCACCCCTAGGATATTATGTGATACTTTAAATGCCTTGTACGCGAGGTGACGGGCGTGTACATGCGCTGGTTGTTGAACACATACTTTACTTAAAATGCTCGATGAGTGATATTCTTGTTTTTAGCTGTTAAATTCGATATTCCTACCCGGTAGCAGTTAGAAAAGCATGATTAGGTAGTATTCAACTGTCTAGTTGCCTAATTGTCTTACTTGAGTTTTCTTGGTAATCGCTGGCGTTGTTTATCGGTGAAGTTATAGTTAAGCATATTATATTTCTCTCTGTGTATTCCTTTACTTGCTGTGTTTGTGGACTGCGGGTTCAATTCCCGGAGATCCCAGGGCTGTGGGTTCGATTCCCAGAGACCCGGAGTGATAATGATAGGGACTACGGGTTCGATTCCCGAGATCCTGAGTTATTGGTAGGGACTACGGGTTCGATTCCCGAGATCCTGAGTTATTGGTAGGGACTACGGGTTCGATTCCCGAGATCCTGAGATGATATTGGTAGGGACTACGGGTTCGATTCCCGAGATCCTGAGTTATTGGTAGGGACTACGGGTTCGATTCACGAGATCCTGAGTTATTGGTAGGGACTACGGGTTCGATTCCCGAGATCCTGAGTTATTGGTAGGGACTACGGGTTCGATTCCCGAGATCCTGAGTTATTGGTAGGGACTACGGGTTCGATTCCCGAGATCCTGAGTTATTGGTAGGGACTACGGGTTTGATTCCCGAGATCCTGAGTTATTGGTGGGCTGCGGGTTCGATTCCCGGAGACCCAGAGGTACTGTCAATGGGACGGTGGGTTTGATTCCCACAGGTCCCGGACGTGTTTTATTGAGTTGGTTATTTGTTGTTAGCTTAATTGTAGACGGTTGCAGTATTCATTTTATTGTTGTTATTGCGGGAGTTATTATCATTTAAACTGTTTATTATTGTTATCATCACTATATTATTGTTTCTCAGTAGGGCCCTGACCTTCCTCGTCACTACTCCATCGAGGTTAGGCTTGGCACTTACTGAGTACCGCCGTGGTGTACTCATGCTACTCTTCTGCACACTTTTGTTGTGCAGATCCAGGTACATCGGGGCAGGCTCATATTAGGTGATTCAGCAGCATTTTTGGAGACCTCGAGGTATGATCTGCCACGTCCGCGGATCCGGAGGCCTTCCTTCTATTCTGATAGTATTAGTAGATGTTTTCTCTCATGTCTTTGTTAGATACTCTTCACACATAGAGCCACAGTTGTATTCTCTCTTTTAGTCTGTGTTGCCCGTGGGATTCCGGGTCTTGGTGGTGTTTTATACAGTGTGTTGACGAGTGTATGTGCCAAGCAACACGGATTACATTCCTATTTATATTGTTTTTCCGCTATTTCTTGTTTAAAGTTCATAGACTTGTATATTCCACAACGTGTTAGGCTTACCTAGTCGTGGGGACTGGGTGCCATCACGACATGTTCACGATTGGTGAACTAGGGTCGTGACAAGTTGGTATCAAAGCTCTAGGTTCGTAGGAGTCACGGGACATAGACCGGTTACTTACATTCTCGCTGATTGATACAGAGACGTCTGTAATTATCTACGGGGGGCGATGTAACTGTTTAGGAAACTCTTCAATTCTTTGAATTCCTTATCGTGCGCCATTTATTCGGTTAGAGCCTATGTCATATGTTCTTTTGCATCCACTCGTGTATTGAAATTGCGCACTCGGTATCAAGTATGCGCCGACGGTTCGTGATGCTGTACAGGGATTTCAAGGGAGTCAAGAATTTACTCAAACCATTGTTACCGCGTGTCAGCCATATCGATAATGCAAGAGAATTGAGAGATCTTCAATTGTGCACATGAGGGTGCACTAGGTTCTGAATTTTCGGTTGATAAGTACGGTCTTGAAAAGGTTTTGCTTAACTGCCTAATCGTCACGAGAATGATAAAATCACACGGTGGATGTAGATCTAAAGATAGTTGGTGGTAATAAAGCCTATATGGTTCACATGAGATATCTATTTAGCGAAGGATTCAGCCAGTAGAGATACTGGGGGGAAATGAGTTTAACTGTCTTAAGAAGGACATGTACCAAACGAATGTCTTTGGCTTGTCTTATGATGAAAACGTACGAATGTTAAAGGCTAGTATCATGGATTAGCAAGATATATCTTAAGGCTTCGTGTCAAGTGAAAGGATTTCACTATCAACGATCTAATTACAGGTCATGTGTCATATCAGATTTGGCCTGCGATGTATTTAGGTGTTATTCAAAAGTTCTTGAAAACTTGCGGATGGGCGAGAGTTGAGGCTCGTATGGTATAATGTTGGGACTTTATATGTTCCTGTGTCCCTAATAAACTCTGCATTTTATTACCAACAAGGAAATATTTGACAAAGGCTACATGGTGCTTCGTAGGCGTGTGTGAATCATAGTATGTTTTAAGATGTTGTTGGTAGAGAATGCTCGGTGCATGGAGCGAGAAGATGTTTGGTTATATTGGGATGAGGTCATACCTATGATGTTAGAGTGCTAATAGAGCACATGTGGTTATATTCGTTGGATCAAGTGAGTTGCAGTTGAATAATAGTAAATGACTCGAGAGAATGGTTCTAATGTGTTCGAGAGTCGTGTAATAGTGGCGTTGGGCTAAGTGGGAGAGTCCCACCACTTAAGATTGGGTTGCATGGTTAATTACCTGTGTGAATTCTGGATATTAGCGTATATGAATTGTTGAATGCATGTTATGGTTAGCCTTACTGGCTCATGTTCAAACTTGAGGGAAAATTAATGATTTATGCCTCGTATAGGTGCAGGCTTCGCGGGAAGTGATTCCGTTGGGTGCTTTATCGAGAGGGTATTCATATGTTATAAAGAAATTCAGTAGAGTTGGTTGCGTATTGGGGCAAGTTAGAACCGGATGGTTCTCAATAGCGGTCCTAGTGAATTCAAGAGGTAAAGTGTGGTGCCTGATAATTCTGAGTCTATAAGTACAGTTGAGGCTCAAGCTTTTGAAGCAACTTATGAAGAAAGGCACAAAACGATCTATGATGTTTTGACTTGTGGTGTAGTATTTGAGAGACATGAAATGGTCGTCGTTCTTGAGATAACATGGCCTCATGATTTAAGGTCACTCGGGGTAAGTGCGGTTGGAATAAGTTAGGTATTAAAGTAAGATATTAACATTTCTAAGGCAATCAAGGATAACCTGGAAGGAAGTAGATTGATCATCCATAGTTGAGTTGGCGTATTGGTGTCAATGGTCGATTCATGCAACGTGATCGAATTATGCATGTGATTTGTGGCGGTGCATTTGAGACTTGTCGGTCGCAGTGATTGATGTAATTCTGAAGTATTCTTCTGTTAAGGGCCTGTTATGAGTAGGTAGATCTCGGGAAGGGTTATGTTGGCTTGGACCACTACTTAGAGATTGGCACATTCGATGGTTATGAGAATTCGCCATATGTTGTTATAGTTCTCCTGCAGTGAGCTAAATGGAAAGTCTTATGTGATGTAATATTAGCCTGTCGTCAGTTCTAGAGCTATGATGGAAATTGTGTCTATCGTATATCGGCACGTGATATGCAGTGAGTAGTATGAAATTTGAAGTAAGGACCAAGGTCACAGTTTGGTCAATGAATGTGATATAAAGAGCTCGGATGAGCAGGAAAGGAGTTTCAGTGTTTTGAGTAAGATGGGTATTAACATCGGTATCATTTGAGATCGGTGTTCTGTGAGAAAGGCTTTGCATCCCGGTTAGGGACTCCCTGATCGCTTTTCAGTGTTAGTGCAGCCGGTGGGTAGAATGTGCAGGCCCGTTTAATTATTCGGAGGATGGTGGGAGCTTGACCCACAAGAAGATTGTATAGGTGTGACTTGTAGTCACTTGATTGGTTAGAAATTTAAACCAAGTATGAGGTTTTTGGTGATATCATTCATTTGAGAATTTATGCCTGGAGGGCACTCTGCTTATTGGGTTATAGACCTGTGAAATATTATTGTGACGACCCGGCCCGTCGTCATGGGAATTACCACCCCGTTATGTTGTAAATACATGTTTTATGATTTTATATCAGTGTTAGAGTCTATCGGGTGAGTTAGGAGTGATTTGGATTGAAAATGAGGCATATAGCCTTTTTGAAGGAAACTTGAATAAGGAAAGTCAACCGGAGTTGACTATTTGGTTAGAGGGCTCGGAATCGGATTCTGATGATTCGGTTAGTTCCGGGGGATCATTTATGACTTAGGAGAACAATCGGAATTTAATTCGGAGGTCCGGTGTAGTTTTAGGCTTGAATTGGCTAAGGTTGAATTTTGGCGAAATCCGAACGGTAGGTGAGATTTTGATCCGGAGGTCGGAATGGAATTCCGATAGTTGCAGTAGCTCCGTTAGGTGATTTTGGATGTGCCTGCAAAATTTCAGGTCATTCGGACGTCGTTTGGTCGGGTTTTTGATAAAATGTGTAATTCGGAATGCTTTAAGAAATTTAGGCTTGAATCCGTGTGTAATTGGTGATTTTGATGTTTAGGATGGTGTTTTTATGATTGGAACAAGTTCGTATCGTGTTTTGGGGTATGTTGGTGGTTTTCGTTGGGGTCCCGGGGGCCTCGGGGTGAATCCGGACCATCATCCGGCATTTGGAAGCATGAAATGGTCTGCTGAAATCTGCAGATCACTGGGCATAAAATAAGCCTTCGCGTTCGCGAAGGAAGGTTCCGCGTTCGCAAAGGCCAGGTTCAGTAAGTCATCGCGTTCGCGAGAGCAAAGCCGCGTTCGCGAAGGTTGAGGCCAGTTGGCCATCGCGTTTGCGATGGGTGGGTCGCGTTCGTGTAAGAGGAAAAGGTAAGGCATCGCGGACGCGTGACTTCACGTCGCGTTCGCGTAGAGTAAAAGTCAGGAGGCTGAGGAGTTGATCTTCGCGGACGCGTGAGAGCGTGCCGCGTTCGCGATGAAGAAGGGAAAAAGGCATCGCGTTCGCGTGAGAGGCGTCGCGAACGCGATGAAGAAATGAGGCTGGCAGTGAAGTTAAGTTCAGAACAGAACCAGTCGCGGGTTTAATACCTAAAAACGCCATTTTTGAGTTCTAGAGAGAGAAACTCACGGGAATTGCTGGTAATTCATTGGGGATTCGTTAGAGGTAAGTCTTGTGGCTTAATTACATCATTTTAACATGAAATCATGGGTTAAATTTCTGTAAATGGAAGATTAAAGGTGGGTTTGAGCCCTAGGCCTAAATTAAAGAAAAACACTGATTTGAGTGGGCAAATGGAGTCCGATTTTGGTAAATTTGATATGCCTAGACTCGTATTGAGACGAGGGTTCCGAATATGTAACTTTTATAATTTTTCGACAAGTGTACCAAAAGTCGGGTTTTGACAACTTGTGGGTTTTGGTATAAATTGGGTTATTTCGAATGAATTTCGTGAAATTAGCGTATATTGATGCATTCTCTATGATTTTGAGCAGATTTGGCATCCGAGGAGATTGATTTGCGAGGCAAGCGCAAGGCGGATTGAAGCTTCTACCGGTTCGAGGTGAGTGGTGGTAGTAAATAATGTACTGAGGGTTTGAAACCCCGTACTAGCACTTTACAGTGTTATATTGAGATGAGACACGCGTTCTATGACGGGCGTGGTGACATTGTGATAGGGGGTTCGGACTTAGTCCTTCCCGGCTAATAGAATACTGTGTTGTATGACTGTTACTGAGACTATAGCTGTACAATTGGGCTAATAGCCATGTTTGGGGCCTTGTGCCGATCTGTAGAGCATTAGGGAACCTATAGAGCTAGGTGACCCTTATATCGTGTTGGAAACATACACTCAGCCGTAGCTCTAGTTGTATAGCATAATATGAGCCCGTACTAGATGTGTACATTGAGAGAGATTATCTAGGGTGGAATTCCCTGTTCTAGCTGAGTGGGCCTGAAAGGCCAAGTCTATATTGACTGAGATAGGGTCCAGGACCCACTGTGATATATTATATTGGGCCTGAGAGGCCAAGCACATATTGATTGGGATAGGGTCGAGGACCCATTATGAGGTATTATATATATACCTATATTGGATCGGGCCGCACGCCGCAGCAGTATATATATTGGATCGGACTGCACGCCGCAGTAATATACATGTAATATACATGTAACATACATGTGGGACGGACTGCACGCCGCAGTATTATTGCGCTTGAGCTGTAGGAGCCCCTTCGGAGTCTGAGTCTGCACACATTCTCAGTGAGCACTGGTGTATATGATGGGATCGGGCTGCACGCCGCAGCAGTATAGAGATATATACATATATATATTGGATCGGACTGCACGCCGCAGTAATATTTGTGTGGATCGTGCTGCACGCCGCAGTGTTATAGTGCTTGGGCCTAGGGAGCCCCTCCGAAGTTCTGTATACACCCCCGGTGAGCGCCGTCGACGTTAAATGGAGCGGGCTGCGCGCCGCAGCGGTATATGTATTGGAGCGGGCTGCACGCCGCAGCATTATACTTATTCATATCCTATTACCTACTTAAATACTTATACATTATAGACATAGGTATGTGTCTTCATATATTGAGATGGCCGTACACCGTAGGGGTACGAGTGAGGGTTTGATCGGTGTGGGATCTTGTAGAGATAGATGTGGACTGGAGATCAGAGTACTTACTACAGTGATGACGTACCTGTGAGGGTTCCCTTAGAACTGTTTAGTGATAGTATAGGTGTTCTTACTTTCAGTTATTATTTATTATTATTACTCACTGAGTTGAAATATACTCACCCCACTCCCCGCACTTTCTGTGTAGATACAGGTGTTCAAGAAGGCAGTTGAGTTACCGCAACTCCTACAATATTGTTATCCCGAGGAGACTTCGAGGTAGCTGCCAACGTCCGCAGAGCTTGTTTTCTCCTTCTTTATCATCTTTTTGATTTCCTACTTGCCTAGACTTGGTTGTATTAGGATGCTATTCTGTATAGGCTCAGTCTCGTGACACCACGATATGGTTGGGACCGTATTTTGTATGTTTTACGTTTCGGTTATCACCTGATATGATCATTTACTGTTTAATTTTAATTTGATTAATAACTGGCTGGTTTAAAGGATAATATGGTCGGGCTTGCCTAGCATTGTGTTGGGCGCCATCACGACCAGGGTTTGGGTCGTAACAATTATTGACTTAGCTTGGCACGACCAGGATAGACTTAAGGTTGGTGGGTAGATTTAGATATGAAAGTGAGCCTTGCATCAGGCCATTTGTGCTTCTTCCAGCAATGCGCCCTTTATGGAGGGATAGTCGCGGTCTTATTTCGCGGTTAGTTAATTCAAGTAAAGATATATTGCGCCGTATGAGTGTACGACGGCTTGGTAAGTTCCTTATGTGTTGAGGTTCCGCTCAGCGGTGATGTTATATGAGCATGATGGCTCTTGAGACTCATATCTTATATCGCACCTCAATTGTGCTTGCGTTCATAGCCTATAGCGCTATATGTTTTCATTGAGTTTGATATCATGCACCTTAGTGTGCTTATGATCGATATTCAGTATTTTGATGTGACGAGCTATTCAGCTCGACATATGACTCCTTGTGTGAGTCTATATTGTTGGGATCGGATGGCACACCGCCATGGTTATATTGTTGGGATCGGGTGGCACGCCACCATGGTTATATTTTTGGGATCGGATGGCACGCCGCCATGGTTATATTGTTGGGATCGGGTGGCACGCCGCCATGGTTATATTTTTGGGATCGGGTGGCACGCCGCCATGGGTATACTCTTGGGATCGGGTTGCACGCTGCAACAGTGTGATGTTTATTTCGGTATCTATAATTGCTTGTATGTGTTATGTTTCCTATTTTTCTGAGGAGGTCCATGATAGTGTGAGAGTTGAGTAGTTCTCTCTAGTGTTCGCCTTCCTTTTGTACCACGTACGGATTAATAGCCTACTAGCACATTGTATCATCTTGTGGGACTTTTGATTATGTCTAATGTGGCTTATCGCCTGAGCAGTTCGTACTGGGTGAGATGAGATTATGTGATTTGGGGTCGGTGCAAACTGATTATATGAAGTATATTATAGAGGAAAGGATCATCCTCTAGTTTAGGACAAGGTAATGGATCCTGTCAGGAGTATAGACCCAATGAATTGTTGATTCAGTAGTTGGTTATGGATATCGGCACATCTCTTCCGTCGTGTCAGTATTGTAAAAGTTGGAACGAGACCTATGTAGATCGTGAGGTGCAATGGGAGCATCCGATTCG
Organism: Nicotiana noctiflora; assembly: GCA_032618575.1. Taxonomy (NCBI): domain Eukaryota; kingdom Viridiplantae; phylum Streptophyta; class Magnoliopsida; order Solanales; family Solanaceae; genus Nicotiana; species Nicotiana noctiflora. Next base: position 34,204 of record JASVEL010005633.1, on the reverse strand, counting down.
TTGAATTTTTGGCTAATTTGATCATAAAATATTATCGTGGTCCTGTGGATTTTGTGTTGTAAGGTAAGAATCCAGCAAGGTTATGCAGTCATGTTTGAGGATGGCGTTTGAGGAATATTGAGTAATCTCTTGATGAAAACAAGCCTGACACAGAATTTCGGATGTTGGAATTAAGCTCTAAGACTTAATTGTTTGAACAAGAGGGAATATCTTCAGATTATATCAGGCTAATGTGCCCAGCTGAGTCCCAGATTTATTGGCCCTTTTGAGATTTTGAGGCATGTTGGAGAGGTTGCTTATGAGTTGGCCTTACCTCCCACCCTAGCCGGAGTCCATCCCGTATTCCATGTCTCTATGGCCCGGAGGTACCATGGTGACCCGTCGCATGTGTTGGATTTCACTTCTGTTCAGCTAGACGAGGATCTGTCTTATGTAGAAGAGCCGGTAGCCATTCTAGACAGGCAAGTCAGGAAGCTAAGGTCAAAGAACATCGCTCCAGTAAAGGTTCAGTGGCGAGGTCAGCCGGTCGAGGAGGCGACTTAGGAGACTGAGCAGGATATGCGCAGCCAGTACCCTCATCTTTTCACTACTCCAGGTATGTTTTCTATGATCGTTCGAGGACAAACAAATCTTTTAAGTGTGGGAAGATGTAACGACCCGACCGGTCGTTTTTGAAAATTATGCCCCGATCCCCAATCTAACTATTTCCCTAAGTTAATCTCTTCTATTGTAGTTCGCCGGGAGGTTCGGTTATAGAATTTGAGGCGTTTTGGGACACTTAGTCCCTAAATGAGAGCCTTATAGTTGAAAAATGGCCCGTATTTGGAATAGAATTAAGACGACCTCTGAATGGAAATCCGATGGTTCCATTAGCTCCGTTAGGTGATTTTGGGGTTGGGAGCGCGTTCGGAATGTATTTTGGAGGTCCGTAGCTCAATTAGGCTTGAAATGCCGAAGTTTGAAATTTTGGCGAATCCGAACGATAGGTGAGATTTTGATCCGGGGTCGGAATGGAATTCCGACAATTTCTGTAGCTTTGTTATGTGATTTTGGATATGTCCGCAAATTTTCAGGTCATTCGGACGTCGTTTGGTCGGGTTTTTGATTAAATGCGTGTTTTGGAAGTTATAGAAGAACTTAAGCTTGAATTCGATGAAATTTGATGGTATTGGCATTGTTTGATGCATGTCGATGATTGGAACAAGTTTGCATGATGTTTTAGGAGGTGTTAGTATTTTTGGTTGAGGTCCCGGGGCCTCGGGGTGATTTCGGATGGTTAACGGGAACTTTTGAAGTTGGAAAACTTCATAATAGGCGAAGATGTAAATGAGTGTGCATAAGACCTCACTTTAAACGATCATATCTCCCGTTATATAAAGAGTTGTGTGAGCGACAACCTATCAAATTAAATCCCTTTGAGTCTAGTTTCCAACACAACAAACCGTTCGTCATTTGGAGGTGTAAACAGAAACTTATGACCATTTTTCTGGGCATGTGTCAGTAGCGCGGCCTTAGCGCGGGCGCGCTAGTTGCTCGCGCTAATGGGTTATTTACTGCCTCAACCGCGCTAATTAGCGCGGGCGCGCTCGTAGCAGGCCCTAAATATACCTAAGGACGGGAAATGACAGATTTTGAGTCATTTCTCAAGCATAGGGCTTCCCCAACACCCCCAATTCGACCAAGGCACTCAATTGCACTCCTAAGGTAAGCTTTTAAGTGTGTTTTCATGGTGATTTCTCTTCTTAATCACTAGTTACAACATGATTTTTGGTTGAATTTCATAGGATTTCTTCAAAATCTCAAGAACACCCCAAAATTTGTCTTTCAAGATTTGATCTACAAGAGGTAATCCTACACCTTAGACTTACACATATGGTGTTATTATGGGAATATGAGTATGAATCAAGTATTACAACTTATGGCATGGTAATTGGAAATAATAAATTCCCAATTTAAATACATGAACATGGTAGGGATTTAAAGGTGTTTATTTGATGGAATTTCTTTGTTGGTTGGGTATGAATGGATGGTCATACATGTGTATTTGGAAGTTATAAATTGGTTAGGAATGATGGTGAGATGAATTGTTGGTTAATGGTGATAGTTGGAAGAATCAATACTATAGTTATGAGGTAAAAATAACCATGCCTACAAGGTGTTTGATAATATGCCTAAATGGCATAAGTTATGGAATTTATTATCAATATTGGCCCTATTGAATGTTGAATTGTAGATTGAAGTTACATAACAATATTTGATCATCATAGTATCATTAAGGGCAAATTTCGGATATGTATGGCTAAAAACCCCGTCTTTTAGAAATCGAGCTTCATCGATCTTTGTGTGATCTTGGTCATTTCTTTCATAATTTTTCGTATTAGCTTAGAATTTAACTGTAGAATAAATTACTTGAATTATTATTTACAATTTGCAATTTAATTGGATAGAGTTGAGTCACTCGGAGTCGGATACTCGTGGCAAGGGAGTCGTTTCTTAGCGGTTTTGTACCGGAATTGAGGTAAGTGGCTTGTCTAACCTCGTGTGGGGGACTTTCACCCCTAGGATATTATGTGATACTTTAAATGCCTTGTACGCGAGGTGACGGGCGTGTACATGCGCTGGTTGTTGAACACATACTTTACTTAAAATGCTCGATGAGTGATATTCCTGTTTTTAGTTGTTAAATTCGATATTCCTACCCGGTAGCAGTTAGAAAAGCATGATTAGGTAGTATTTTAACTGTCTAGTTGCCTAATTGTCTTACTTGAGTTTTCTTGGTAATCGCTGGCGTTGTTTATCGGTGAAGTTATAGTTAAGCATATTATATTTCTCTCTGTGTATTCCTTTACTTGCTGTGTTTGTGGACTGCGGGTTCAATTCCCGGAGATCCTAGATTTATTGAAATGTGGACTGTGATATTGGTAGGGACTACGGGTTCGATTCCCGAGATCCCGAGTTATTGGTAGGGACTACGGGTTCGATTCCCGAGATCCTGAGTTATTGGTAGGGACTACGGGTTCGATTCCTGAGATCCTGAGTTATTGGTAAGGACTACGGGTTCGATTCCCGAGATCCTGAGTTATTAGTAGGGACTACGGGTTCGATTCCCGAGATTCTGAGTTATTGGTAGGGACTACGGGTTCGATTCTCGAGATTCTGAGTTATTGGTAGGGACTACGGGTTCGATTCCCGAGATCCTGAGATATTAGTAGGGACTACGGGTTCGATTCCCGAGATACTAAGTTATTGGTAGGGACTACGGGTTCAATTCCCGATATCCTGAGTTATTGGTAGGGACTACAGGTTCGATTCCCGGAGACCCAGAGGTACTGTCAATGGGACGGTGGGTCCGATTCCCACAAATCCTGGACGTGTTTTATTGAGTTGGTTATTTGTTGTTAGCTTAATTGTAGACGGTTGCAGTAATCATTTTATTGTTGTTATTGCGGGAGTTATTATCATTTAAACTGTTTATTATTGTTATCATCACTATATTATTGTTTCTCGGTAGGACCCTGACCTTCCTCGTCACTACTCCATCGAGGTTAGGCTTGGCACTTACTGAGTATCGCCATGGTGTACTCATGCTACTCTTCCGCACACTTTTGTTGTGCGGATCCAGGTACATCAGGACATGCCCATACTAGGTAATTCAGCAGTACATTTGGAGACCTCGAGGTATGATCTGCTACGTACTCGGATCCGGAGGCCCTCCTTCTATTCTGATAGTATTAGTAGATGTTTTCCTCTCATGTCTTTGTTAGATACTCTTCACACATAGAGCCACAGTTGTATTCTCTATTTTAGTCTGTGTTGCCCGTGGGATTCCGGGTCTTGGTGGTATTTTATACAGTGTGTTGACAAGTGTATGTGCCAAGCGACACGGATTACATTCCTATTTATATTGTTTTTCCGCTATTTCTTGTTTAAAGTTCATAGACTTGTATATTCCACAACGTGTTAGGCTTACCTAGTCGTGGGGACTGGGTGCCATCACGACATGTTCACGATTGGTGAACTAGGGTCGTGACAAGTTGGTATCAGAGCTCTAGGTTCATAGGAGTCACGGGACACAGACCGGTTACTTAGAGTCTCGCTGATCGATACGGAGACGTCTATATTTATCTACGAGGGACTATGTAACTATTTAGGAAACTCTTCATTTATCTTGGATATATATATATATATATATATATATGAATCGATTAAGTTTAATTTATTTGAATAAATAAAATCACATTGCCGCTTGGTTTGTTTTACTTTGTCGATGAATTTTTTTTTTAATCGTGATTCCTCCTCACAATCAACATAATGTTATTATTTAATATAAAAAATTAAATTATTTGTATTTAACGTATTGGATAAATTCTTATAGATATAGATGGGTAATCAAATACCAATTTAAACAAGATACTTACCTGTAAGATATTGTACTCAAGGTAAATCAAAGTTGAGTCATATAAGAGTTAAAATTTATCGCAACCTCTCTTTTAACTAATAATATTCATGGCAATGAAGGAGCCTAAACGGAATTGAAATAATTAAAGATTCATAACAAAATTGAATTTTAGATTGCCATATAAGATTCAAAAAATAATTGAATAATAAAAGTTTTGATTTTGGTAAACGGGATTGCATATAATTTTTTCTTATTTGACAATATCCCTATAAACTCTCTTTAATATTGCCAAATGGCTTTTTAATAACTTGCCAATTGGCTTAATTATAATGCTTATATATACGGTAACTTTATTCCATTAATATATATATAGATGCTCATTCGTAGTATCATGAGCTTTGGGTTTAGAACTAAGATTTCTTCAATCTCATGTTCCTTCATTAGCTAGTTTACTGCTACAAGCACTAGAAGTTGTAGAAAATAACTTGCAACAAAAATAAAATACTTCATCCAAGTCTTTAGAATAAACTAACCATCTCCTTTCATGTCTTTCCCCATTTGCTAACTTTTGGATATAATGTGTAGCAGAAAAACGTCTTAGGAATTTATCCTTAGGAAAATCTATTTCAGTAATTCTAATTGGTCCTTTTTTCTTACTAGTAGATCTCTCAACTTTGTATCTACATTATTAGTCCATTGACTAGGATTATATATGTTTATAGGAGTGTAAGTATTCAATTCATTTAAAAGTTCTTGATTTTGAGGATCCATGTAAGATTTCTCACTAGCTTCTTCTTTTTCTTGGATTTTATTATCATCTAACTGAACTAGATTAGTAACTTCTTCATTCAAAAGAACATTCTCCCATGTTTTCTAGTTTAGAATTTTTATTACTTGATAAAAATTTATCAAGTGCTCATTTTTGGGATTGTATTAAAGTTTCATTTTTTTTTGAAGTTTTGCATAATCGGAATTACATTCTAGTAGACATATTTATACTCTAGTAAACAACAAAAACTACAGTATATCTATGAAGTAAAAATATAAAAAATGATAGAATTTAGATTTAAAAAAATAGCACAATATTAGAACAATAGAACTCGATTCAATTGATAAGTTGACCCCTAAATAACTTGTTAATGCTTTTGTGCTAGAAAACCTGAAAAAAAAATAAGGCACTTTTGTCTTATGAGATTGCTGTCATAGAAAATAATTAAAGAATAATGAAGAAGGTAGATGTAGATGAAGAAAGAAGGAGAGAAAAGAATTAAAGAACAAAGAAGAAGGCAGATATAGATAAGAAAGAAGGGTAGTTGTAATTTGTAAATAAATATAGATAGTATAAAAAAATAAAAAGAAAAGTCACTCCTAAAAAGGCAAAAAAGTCAAAGCAACGGGCAAATTGTACCGATAAAAGTAAAGTTGTTTCTTTTTTCACAGCAAAATTATAATTTTTTCATTAAATAATTAATTTTTTTAAAAGAAAAATAAATAAATAAACCTAATATATTTTTAAATGGGGCCTTTAAATTTAGGGGGCCTAAAGCCCTTGCTTTAGTAGCCTTGGCTTCAGCCGCCTCTGCGTCAAACTTATTTCTTGGAATTAAGCTATAGTTAATTATTTTTCCAAGAAGTAAAGTTTTAAGAGCACGTATAATACTTACTTACCCCAGGGACAAATGCATTAAGGGTAAAGCGGTTTCACGTGACACCGCTTCATCATAATTTTCGTTAAATATATGTATAAATAATTTGTAAAATATCATATAACTTAATAAAGGATTAAGTGTGACACCACAGGTCATTAAACTCTTCTTGGACAGTTGTTGTCTCTAAGCAAGGTCGTGGGATCGAACTCACCTTGTGGTATTTTTTATCCTCTTTTTCTTTCTAAGGATTTTGGCTTAAAAAAGGAGATGGATTTGATCTAGTACTCTAAAAATAAAGAGTGTTTCATTCAACAAATTTAAACAATCCGGCTTCGTTGGATTTTTTTTGGTCAATTAAATTATTTTGTTGCCTTTTTACTCTTTAATTCTTATAGGAGTACTTTTTCGTTAGAATTTCTTAAATAGTTTTATTTTATAATTGCACTCTATACAATTATTTGGGGTTTCTCAAATAGATATTTTAATTTATAATTCAACTTAAATTCCACTAGATTATCCTAAAAAAGCTTTCAAACTTTCAAAATCAAGTTTAGAATCTCAAAACTCATCTAACTTGGAAGAAATGGTCAATAGTCGGAGCAACATCGACAAAGGGAAGGAGTTAATTTCAATTCCTTAAAAATTAATAACTCGAAAATATTATTCGAATAACCATGATACAACAAGAAGAGCAAATCTTTGAAAGAGGTCTTTTCCAACCTCAAAATTATAATATTTCTTAAAAAAAATTTATGATAAATTTGTCGGGGTGATCTTCAATAGTTTGTTAACTATAATGGTTTGGAGTATAGTGTAACCAAATATGTGACTTATGCTTCAATAATTATTTGATTAAAGAGGAATGCATTAATCAAGATGAAATAAATGTAATTTCAAGCATAAGATATACCTTAGAGCGGATGCACCAAGGTTGAAGCGCAGTCAAAAATAATTTTTTATTTTTATTTTTTTAATTGTGATAACACTTATAAAAAATCCTGCGTACACCACTGCTTACCCCTCAAATGTTGTGATAAGAGTGACTAATATTTTTTCTACACTGGTTTCGACGTCAAGTAGCTTTAAGGTTGGAGAATGGAAAAATCTTAGTAGAAATTTTATTTTGCAAGTTTTATACAGTCAGAATATAAATTAATTTAGAGTTTTGAACCCAAATAATGAAAAAAAACTTTTAATATGTTTGATCAGGCAATGAAAAATATTTATAATCACTAGCCAATATACAAAAGAATAATACAAAAGAACAATACATTGATTGTATGTAAAACTTATATGTAAAACTTATATATTATGTATATTATCAATCCATAATATAATATATTTATAACAAGAAATAGTTACTTGAAAAAGTAAAAGAACAAAAACAAAGCTAAAGAGGGCTCTTTCCAATTTTCCCCTTCTTTGGTTCCATCACCACCACTCACTCCTCTCTCTTTCTCTCTCTTGAGTGGAGCCGTGAAAACGATGTCGTATAGCACCTGAAACAAGAACAAAAAAACCAAATCAAACCCACCACCCCTCCCATTCCCCTTCTGCTGTGAATTGTGGTAAAGTTCCAATCTTTTTATATTTTTTGTGCTTGTTGTTTAGAAAAGATTCAAACCCAGAAGGGAAAAAATGAGCTTAGATCCAGTGGTGTCATCTCAAGGAAATCTTGATGAGCAAATTGCTCAGCTTATGCAGTGCAAACCCTTATCTGAACAAGAGGTAAAAATTTCACCTTTTACCCATTTGATTTATTTTGGTTGCTGTTTTTGTTAATGGGTTTTGCTTTTCTTAATGAATTTTGGAAGATATTTGGATCTGGGTTTGATTGTTTTCTGTGTTTTTTGTATGTCTTCTTATTCATTTCCTGATTTGTTTGTTGATCCGAGAATCTGTATGGTATCCACCCCCCCCCTCCCGGAACTTTTGGGGGTGATGAGGAAATTATTTGAATTAGATTGTTTTGTTCTTCAGAATTGATAAATGGATAATTTTCAACATTTGAAAATATTTCAGTTTCCTATTTTTTTCTGTAGGTTAATTTCTATACTGAGTATTGTTTTATAAAAGGAAGTGGTTGGTGAAGTTTGTAATTTAGCTTTAAAAATTGAACCTTTTTTATGATTGATTAATTTCAGTTGTGTAATGGTTTTCCATACAAACTAGCTGTAAAGCAATGAAATATTCCAAGACAATATATTTTTATTACTAGAGCTTCAATGTGGTTTTTTTTCTTTTTCACAAATTCAAGTGGAAAACTTGGTTAGGTCTTCTTGTTATTTTCCCTTAAAGCTACAATTTGTTTTCGACATACAAATGGTTCATTTCGTCAGGTTACGTTTTCTTCATATTTGTCTTGATTCTCCTTTCTTCGGGCCATCCAAGATCCCAATGATAACTTGCCGAAGTCTAACTGTGTTTAGCAAGTGATTCATGTTATTTCTTCAAGAACTTGTAATCTTGTGCTAATAATTTTTTTTCAAGTAGAAAGATGGTGCTTGGCATTGTATACTTTCTAAAAAAAACAAAAAGGAGGGTTCCCATCTTTACATTTCTCTATTCCTGTGAGCTGATAAATTGGCGTGCCCAGTGGTAAATCGTGCCAAAAGAAAGTTGTGTAAATAGAAGTTTGTAGCATCACTTTGGCTCTTCTGCTAAACTTGATTTTAAAACTTATATTTGGGATAGCCCGATGAACATTCTTCAAAATCGAACTTGTTACGCTTTTGAGCTTACAACATTCGAGCATATGTCTATGGCTGCTGTTGTCATGGTGATGCAGATAATGCGGTATCTCTTGGAATTGGAGCAGGCTTGTTACATGTAGTCTTTTCTTAATTTGCCAGGTTTTTTACTTTTATTTTATTTTATTGTCACTAGGTAAGAGGATTATGCGGGAAAGCAAAGGAGATCTTAATGAATGAAAGCAACGTGCAGGTACTGTACTTCTAAAGATTGCCTTTTCTCATTTTCTTTGGGATTGTTTGTTTTCCTTTTTGGGAGGGGAGGAAGGGCCTTGTGCAGGACTTAAAATTCCTCTTTTTGTTTTGAATTAAGATCTCCCCACCGAATTATGCTTGTTAATAGCTTTGTTTTTAAGTTTCACACAGTTAAAAGATGGTCGTGATCTGTCTATGCAGGGATCTTTGTGTTTGTTTTATCTTTTGAGAGGGAATTTGTGTTTGTTTTCTTTCTTTACCAAAATTCTGTTTATTTTCTCTCACATCATTGCAATGAGAGGTGTAAAACTTATAAATATAGGTGTATGAGAGGTGCAAAGAGAGGTGTATTTTGATAAAATTTTGTTATTTTCTCTAGATTGTTGAAGCTTTGGGTCCACAAGCATGTAACTGAGGCTTCAGCTTACCCTAATATGCATAACACAGTACCTAATCTGATTTATATGTCTGACACAAGATCATACTGATTGTATGAGAGACTGAACTTAAAAACAAATTATTCTCTTATCAAGTTGAGAACTCTCAGGCTTTCAGGTTTAACATTTGTGTCTTATTAGAAAGATTTAGAAAGTGCCTGATTATTTGATTGTAATATTGAATGTTTTAACTTTCCCTGTTGCAGCCAGTGAAAAGCCCTGTGACTATATGCGGTGATATTCACGGGCAATTCCATGATCTTGCTGAGCTTTTCCGTATTGGTGGGAAGGTACCTGAGCTTTTTGTCCTTTCTGGATTTTGTTCAATGGGACTAGCCACTAGGTTTATGCTTTGCCAAGAACAATTATTTTTTAATTTTCACTTCTTCTTTTGGCTGCGATGGCCGATAAACATTTGAAAACATGTTGATTATTTGGTTGGAAAAGATTCTCTCTCTCTCTCTCTCTGTGTGTGTGTAACTGTGTATGCGCTGCGCTGAAGGAGGAAGGGGAAATTGTTATCGATATGGTTTCTAGAGATACACAAGGGTGCATATATTGTTATCTAACTATTGAAGTATATATTTGTTACTGTAATCAATTTCTCTCTCTGAGGATGGGCCTGTAATTTAGCTCCCTCACATAAGCCGAGGGCTAAACAAAACCATATACAACGGAAGGATCATGGACGTAATATCCTTAGAAATCATATGAGATGACTGGTCAGTTGATTAACAAGCTCTTAGGGGTTGTTGATTTTTTATGGCTAATGACCTATAAAAGGCTAGGTTATAAAGAGGAAAACGAACAATTGGGGCTCTATGAATTATTCTAGTGATTTTCTTGATAACTTTTAGCTTTTTTTTTCTTTTAGGTAAATTTGTATGCCTATACTTTAATGAAGGCGACGACAGTCAAATTTGTTTTTCTAACATGCCCTGTTTTTTATTTTATTTGCAGTGTCCTGACACTAACTATCTATTTATGGGAGATTATGTAGATCGCGGATACTATTCTGTTGAAACAGTAACGGTGAGATTTTTTAGCTCTTGCACCTCCAAATGCAATTGGAGGGATTTTATTACTTCTTCATGGATAGAAGTAGGAGGATTTTGTCGTGCGCCAATATCTCAATTGTTTAGGGCAAAGCAGTGTCGTGCTTACTTAGTTGCTAGTGATGGTGTCATTTTGAATGTTAACTTGTTTGTTTTTGCAGCTTTTGGTGGCTCTCAAAGTTCGGTATCCTCAGCGGATTACAATTTTGAGGGGAAATCATGAGAGCCGTCAGGTATATATATTATGTTAGGATTTCTTCCTTTACGTTTTGTGTCAAATGGTGGATCCCTTTTCTGTTTCTGTTATGGTTTGAGGCTTGCTCCAGGTTTAGATTTTGAGATATGATTGTTTGTTCTCTTCTTACAGATTACTCAGGTTTATGGGTTTTATGATGAATGTTTACGAAAGTGAGTCCTCCTATTTTATACATTTTCTTGGTTGCATTGTCTCATAACTTTATTGTTTCGTGGGTGAAGTGGTAACTGATAGATTGCATTTACCCTTTACAGATATGGCAATGCTAATGTGTGGAAGACTTTCACAGATCTATTTGACTATTTCCCGCTCACAGCTTTGGTTAGTATAATTTCCTCAATTTAGTTATGTCGTTGATTTCATAGACGATTATTATTTATTACTTTACTTTTATGTCTCTTCATGTTTCTTTCTCTCTTTAACATGTATTTAGCTGCTGCTGCTGCTTAAATCTTGGGCTATGGAAATTCTAAGACTTAATATTGTTATGGAATTATGTTGGGATGGCCTTGAAATTGATCGCCAATTCGTTGTTTTCTAAATTGCATTAAGCATCCCATACCTTGCTTTTATGTATTTCTTTCTCAGGGAGGGGCACATGTTTCTGATGAAGAAAAATTAGCTTTGCCAAATAAGCTAGGTTGTTGACTATTCCTGAATTTTGTGGAATGAAGTGATATTACATTTTCCTCCTTCTTCTCCTCCCTACCTTTTTGAGCCGAGGGTCTGTTGGAAACCTCCTTTCTGCCTGCACTAACTAGGTAGGCATACCTAGCTAGCTACCCTCCCCAGGCCCTACATGTGAGAATAGACTGGGTATATTGTTCTTGTTGGTGTTGTTGAAGTGATATTACATTTTCTCAAGGCAGTAATGTTCTTTTAGAAAGCTCTTAGTGCTTTGGCAATATGTTGGGCAGCTGAGTGAGCTGTTTTTGTACATCAATTGTAGATTGTATGAAGGTCTTACTTGGGAGCACATTTGCAAGGTTCAAAATAACATTTGGAGCTCATTCTGAGTTTTGAAGTGCTTTGCGACCTAAATTACTCGCATATGATGCATTTCAACATGGTTTCGCTTGTACGAGGCGAAACTACCTCCGAGAAGCTTTTTCCCAAATGTGAAATTTGCATTTAGCACTCTGAGAATGTCGAGATCTTTTGCCGAGCGAACAGCAGAAAAATTGAACATTATCAAAATGTAAATTTGTATTTGCCACATAGAGTAGTAAGCTTGTGTGTGACATATTCATCAATCCTTGTTTGACGGAGACGTGTTGCCAATTGGCATGTAATTAACTATTTAAAGAGCTCTTTCCTGTCCTCCCCCCTCTCTCTCCCCATCTGATGGAGAGGTCATGTGAGGAGCAAAGCTTACTAATTTATTTTTGGCCATGTTTTGACTTAAGTTGAATTAACTAGCACTCCACCGACATGCCAAATATTTGCTTGTTTAATGGATGTAGGTTTTCTCTCAGGAGGAAAGATATGCTTCTTGTGCAATTTCATATTTTTACCTTAAACTTGATGTTTTCCGAAGTTCGTGTGGTCTTGAAATTGTAATGACGGGTTTTCTGCAATCTTTATAGGTTGAATCCGAAATATTTTGCCTCCATGGTGGTTTGTCTCCATCTATTGAAACTCTTGATAATATTCGTAATTTTGACCGGGTCCAAGAAGTTCCACATGAGGGGGCCATGTGTGATCTTTTGTGGTCTGATCCTGATGATCGATGCGGCTGGGGTATTTCACCCAGGGGTGCTGGATATACATTTGGCCAAGTAACTTACCTACTCCGTATCACTTCAATTTTTCCTGACGTATCTAGTGGTTCTTATTTGTTTGTATGACCTAATGAAGCTGTGGGATATCGTGTTTTTGTGTTCTAACAGGATATATCTGAGCAGTTTAACCACACCAACAACTTAAAACTAATTGCGAGAGCACACCAACTGGTTATGGAGGGATTCAATTGGGCACATGTAATTAATCCTATATACCTTGTATATACTTTATGTGCAAATTTGATTCAAGAGAGACTGATTTAACCAATTTCGTGTTACAGGATCAAAAAGTGGTTACCATATTTAGTGCCCCTAATTATTGCTACCGCTGTGGGAATATGGCATCCATCTTGGAAGTTGACGATTGCAATGGCCATACATTCATTCAGGTTTCATTTTATATGGCTGTGCTTGACTAGAAATTTTATTTTGAGACGTATCAAAAGTAGTCCTTAGAACTTGTCTTAAACATGCTATGACTTTTTTATGGCTATAAAGAGCATGTCATTAATTGTAAATAGAAAGTTTAAAGTTGAAAGTTTTCAAATATAGAGTGGTATTGTTCTTTTGGAACATACTAAAAAGGAAAGATTGTCATATAAAATTGGAACAAAGGGATTACTATTCTTGTTGTTTACATTTTTCATTTTGCAGTTTGAACCAGCTCCTAGGAGAGGAGAACCAGATGTTACCCGAAGAACGCCAGATTACTTCTTATGATCAAGCTGCATAAACATGGTGATTACATTGCTGCAGTTCTTGCTAAGCTGGTTTATATTCTGTGAGCTTCCTATGAGTTCTATAGTTGTTACTGCTATAGTATCACGATACTGCGATCGCATGAAGCATGTACATCGGGCAGGTGACGTGTTCTTCCTCTCAGAGTGCTCCTGAAACCTCATGGAAATGCAGTGAAGAGACAGTTAAACTGATAACGGAGTCACTACTGCATGTATCATTTCCAACAAACAATGTTCAACCGTTTTTTTTTACGTTACATATTTTTTTGGTTACTAGTAGAAAGGACCATCATTTCCTTTGTCGATATTTTTGTCCCCTCTGTAGAAAGACGATATCTCTCGTGTGAGCTCTGTAGAGGCAAGATATTATTTTTACCTCATAATGGGTTCTTGAGTAATTTATGTTCTTTCTCCTTGCTAAGTCTGCACTCTTTTTTCCAATTTTGCAAAGTGGTTACATTCAAGTTGGTATTTCATATGATCATTAAAAACGACTTGCCTATACGTCTTTCTAGCGTATGTGCGGTTTCACAGGATTAATCAGCAGCCTATTCCGTGTTTTTTCCGTACCCCTAGTCTTCTGTTACTACTTGCTGGTAACATGATATTGTCTTATGTTTTGGTTTTCTGATTGCATTAACTTTTGCTAGTTTTGTATTATTGCTTTGGTTGTCAGATCAATTTGCTTGTTATTGCCCCTCCCTTCTCCCCTTCCCCTTCCTGAGCTGAGGGTTTACCGGAAATAACCCCTAAAGAACCTCTAAAGGTAGGGGTAAGATTCGCTTACATTCTATCCTTTCCGGACCCACTTGTGGGACAAATGGTATGATGTTGTACTCAACAGCCTATTCTAGTGTGCTACGTCCATCACTCAAATATATATTTTAATTAGTGAAAATTATTAAAGTTAATGATACTGTTGTCGGGATGATTAAATTGAACTATCAAGTCATAATTATCAGGATGGAAAGAATTGGTTAATTGGTACATAACAACAAGAGCAACAATAAACTCAGTGTAAATGCAAGAGCGATTCTCCCATATCATTAAAGGCTAGACCAGAAGAAAATAATTTCCATCACATTCTTCTTTCTCTTTGATTTTACGATATTATTCTAACAAAAGCTAGTGATTGGTTGATAGTAGTTGTGACTAAGAGTTGAACCTAAGGTTGTCGAGTTTAATCTATCTTTTATGACCTAACGTCGAGTAAGTAGTTTGGCATGGACATACATTGTAAGGGAAAGTCTACATGTAGATGGTATGTTTCGTGGTCCCCATGTTTTGTCTATGTGAATCTTGCCTGATACCTTATAAAACAACAATAACAACAACATATCCAATGTAGTCCCACAAGTGTGAGGATAGAGTGTACGCTATCCTTATTCCTACCTTTAAGAAGGCAGAAATTCCGATAGACCCTCGGCTTGATATCTTTGCAATGTCTATAACTTGATTTAATCATAGAATTCAAGACAAATTTGGAGTTTCTTCAAGCAGGGAATGTCATTTCCTTCTATATTATATAATACATTAATTCTCTTTACACCTTGCAACTTTCTGTATTTTGTCTATTGAATGGCCAAACTTGGCACAGATAAAGCTCTAGCATATGAAATAGGTAAAGTTACCAACTTTTTGGCCCTCCCAACATAAGCTCTCTTTGTTAAGTTATCATAATCATTTTCCTCTATTGCATCCAATATTTTCCTGTACAAAATTAAGGATGACCAAACCTGCACCCAAGAAAACATATAACAAACTGATCAAGACATAGTAAAAACAGGACATTATAGGTGTTGTTTTTTTTAGGTTTAGGTACACACTATCCTCGTGTTAAATTAGGCTTTGCATGGTTGTTGTCCTCGTGTTAAATTAGGCTTTGCATGGTTGTTGTCCGCTCGTGTAATGAGAACAAGAGGGACATAAAGATAGCATCTTCGACCACTAAATATATTACATAGCTGATTAGATAAACACCATCACCCAGGCATATACGTTTTGCATTCAGTTCTAGCTATTTCGATACCTTCTAATCTACCTGAACAATGTAACAAATGGATATCCTTATGTTTCCCGTTTGGGATAAAAAACTTAAGTAATAACTTCCATGAACGTTTGAGTTGAATCAAATTATTATAACTTTTCATTGAAGATAATTTGGTCATAGCAATGGTGTCTTTGAAGCAAAAAACCTGTATGACACTAATTTTGAGTGACTGAATCATATCTAGCATTGGAACTAATGCAAAATTTGATCATTTCACTGTAATCCACAAAGTGTAGGAAGGTTATGTCCATATTGCCAGAGTATATGAAATGATCTGTGAAACACAAAAGCACAACTGCACCCAAGAGCGTGGTGTAGCAGTCAATGAAGTGGGTGAAAACTATGGGAAATCAAAGTTAAAATTCCAGCAGTGACAAAAGGCATTAGGTGATTCCCTCCCGTCTAACTAAGCTTGGCAGGCAGAGATAAGAGTTACTTGGTACCTGTGCTGGTGGGAGATCTTTATCGCAAACACAAATGCACGCATACAAGGATGAAAAATGTAGTTAACCCTTTCTTTTAGTTTCACAAGTCTATATGTGGCTTTGCATGTGTACATGAATCTAACTAAGCCTTGTCGGGCAGAGACCAGAGTTACTTGGTACTTGTGCTGGTGGGAGATCTTTATCACAGGCACACGGTCACACGCACAAGGATGAAAAGTGCAGCTAACCCTTTCTCTTATTTTCACAACTGTCGCTATGTGGCTTTCTATGTGTACATGAATCTAACTAAGCCTTGTTGGGCAGAGATCAGAGTTACTTGGTACCTGTGTCACTATGTGACATTGTATGTGTACATGAATCTTGATTAGCCTTATGTCTATCTTTACTTGAATTGATATTGGACTTCTTTTAAGAGATCTTACCGGCCAACGGCTAGCTTTGTGAAGATGAGAAGCACCCTCCTCAGCCAGGTTGAAGTATAATCTTGCCCTTCTGATCTGTTCCTTCATGAATTCCCTCCATTGATCAGTGACTTTTCGCGAAAACACGTCTTCGTCGCATAATCCATACTGTGCTAGTTCATCTTGTGGCAGATAAACTCTTCCTCTCAATGCACTAAAACAGATCAGTAGCAAAAATAGTTAGATAATCTAACATGGGAAGTTGGAATTATAGTATCAAGATTTGGCCTAAATGAAAACTTACTCTTCTCCAACATCTCTAAGAATGTTAGTTAGTTGATTCCCTATGCCTAAATGAAGTGCTGAATTATATACAGTTTGAGCTGAGACAGGAGATTCTGCTGCAATTCCCATTATTGGTACACTCATTAGTCCAACTGTTCCAGCCACACAGTAGCAGTACATATATAGTTCCTGGAAATTTGCATATCGGCTTTTCCTCGTGTCCATTCTCATTCCCTCTATCATGTCCTTGAATGGCTACATATCATAAACGCGAATATTTGTATCAACATACTAAAAATATTAGTTTTTTAACAAGAATGAAGGTGATATTGAATTTTTTTTGTACCTTGATGTCTAAAGGGAAGTTGGAAATGGTATCAGTTAAAGCAGAATCAAGCATGTCATAAGGTCTGCAGTTGAAAATGTTTTCTAATCTTTCTTCCCATCCATCAAGAACAGTGTTGTTCATGTAATCAGCATTCGGTCCATCAACAAGTTCATCTGTCCTTCTGCACCATACTGGAAAAAAAAAAACAACAATTTTAAGTTCAACTTTCAACATACAGATCAAATACAACAACAACAACAACAACAAACCCCGGGTAATACCACAAGTGGGGCTGGGGAGGGTAGTATGTACGCATACCTTATCCCCACCTTGAGGTTGGAGAGGCTGTTTCCGATAGACCCTCGGCGCACAAAAGACAAGAAAAGAAATAATAGCACCAAGCAGTAACAACAAGATAGTAAGAAATCGAAACTAGAAGAGCAACAAGTAATACTAACTAACCTAACAATAATAGATTACAGGACTAATACTAATACTCTCGACTACCTACTAGCAGTCTACCTTAATTCTCGACCTCCACGCCTTCCTATTAAGGGTCCAATATTGGGTATAGTTAAATTTAGACCTTAAATATTAAGGCCTAGTTTATTTAAAACTTGGGATCATTGTATTACTATAGCTTACCATAGATAGCCCATATTGCTTTTTGTCTCTCTGCAGTCATCAGTTTAGTTCCTGCAACATGATCAAATTGAAGTCATATAAAAAAACAACAAACGCAGTGAAATCACATAAGTGAGGTCTGGGGAGGGTATTGTGTACGCAGACCTTACTGCTACCTTATGAAGGTAGAGAGGCTGTTTCCGGTAGACCCTCGACTCAAGAACAGAAAAGGGAGCAATAAACAAACAATAGCATCGACAAGGTAATAAGCCATTAGTCATATAACCATCAAAATGAAAAAATTGAAAAGTAAAACTTAATAGCACATTAGCAATAAATTGTACAAGAAAGAGATCTCTATCACATATAACATGATATTATACTATTTGTCATATGTCAATCTTGAAAAGAAGGGATCAAGATATGAACCTAAGTAGAAAGTTTTAGCATATTCTGCACAAATTTTTCTGCATAATTCATAAGCTTCATCAAGAAACATAGGATCAAAACTTGGCTTTCTATAACAATCATTTATAACATGTGTTTGCCTCCAAACTACGTCTCGAACGCGTTGATGAGTGTGAGCAATTCCTTGTACTGATAATTCATGGATTTTACTTTGTTCCTTCTTCTTAGGTGCAACTGTAAGAACTTCAGCTGTTATATGTAATTTTCCTCTGCATTTTTGAGATGAAAATCTTTCATTTGTTGCTCTAAGGCAAGAGTTGGCTGAATAAGGAAGTATTGTTGGACACATATTCTGTTTTACAAACTACAGACGATGTAGGAAATGAGAGTCTTTGCCTAAAGAATAGTTGTGGAGATAATTTATAACAATGAACTAACAAATATCTCTCAGTTATTAAGAATTTAATTAAGTATTGTTTAGAATATGTTAGCTGCAAGTTATACGTTCAGATCTCTCTATAACATCCCTATATAACAACACTTCACTATAATTTCCGAACTAATTTTTATGTTATGTTATAATATATATTCTCTATAACAGCACTTCACTATAACATCAAAAAATATTCGAAAGAAACGAGGCTGTTATAGAGAAGTTTTACCGTATAACTTGACAATTACAATTAAAAAAGATTATTTATGAGCTTATTTTGTACTCTTAAAAAAATACAAAGGTGGTTACAGCTTTGTCATTTCCTCCATGCTTTTTAATATTCGATTAAATTTCGTAACACGGCCAGTGCGGATTCATATATCCAACCTCAAGTTTGGAACTAAGGCGTAGTCGACCCCAACTTATTTAAGATATGGCATAGTCGACCCCCAACTTGAGGCATAGTTGTTATCGTTTATACGGACAATGTTTAACCTGCTTTGTTTTCGAGGTTTTTATTCTCACCTTTTCTGGACGGTTATCTTATCGTTATCTTTTAGGTGACGTAAAAATTCTTTTTCCATCGACAATACATATTAGTTAAACTCTTTTAATACTTAATTTCAGAATACTTAATATAAAATAAGAAAATGTTATTGGAGAGCTCCATGTTACTCAAGATTCCCATATGCATTGTTCTCTTAGGCCATGATCATTGTTCTTTTGTCTTTTTGTCTAAATCAGCATTGAATTTGTAGTGAGATTTACTAATTAAGCTGGACGACTAAGCTTTGGTTTAAAAAATTATGAACTTTTTTATTGTAAAAACTAGTGCTTATTTTTCTAAAGAGGTATTATATTATGTATATTTTTATTATTTTTGTGGGGGCTTTGCGTAGGATGAATAGAGGTCGAGCGACCCGGCCAGACGAGATCCCAGTGGAGTTCTGAAAATGCGTGGGCAGGACAGGTGTGGAGTGGATGACTAGGTTGCTCAATGTGATCTTCAGGACTAAGAGGAAGCCGGAGGGGTGGAGGTGGAGTACAGTCGTGCCCTTGTACAAGAACAAAGGAGATATCCAGTGTTGTAACAACTATAGGGGCATTAAATTACTTAGTCACACTATGAAAGTCTGGGAGCGGGTGATTGAGGCGAGGGTGAGGGGGATGACGTCCATATCCGTGAACTAGTTCAGTTTCATGCCGGGCCACTCCACTACAGAAGCTATCCACTTTGTCAGGAGATTGGTGGAACAGTTCAGGGATAAGAAGAAGGACATACACATGGTATTTATTGACTTGGAGAAGGCGTATGACAAGGTCCAAGGGAGGTGTTATGGAGGTGCCTGGAGGTGAAGAGCGTCCCGGAAGCCTACATCAGAGCGATCAAGGACATGTACGGTGGAGCAAAGTCTAGGTTTAGGACGATGGGTGGGGACTCATACCACTTCCCGGTGGTTATGGGGCTTCACCAAGGATCCGCGCTTAGCCCATTCTTATTTGCCTTGGTGATGGATACACTGACACGGTATATTCAAGGGGATGTGCCTTGGTGTATGCTATTTGCTGATGACATAGTCGTGATAGACGAGACAAGGGTCGATGTTAACGAGAGGTTGGAGGTTTGGAGACATGCTCTCGAGTATAATGGTTTCAAACTAAGCAAGTCTAAGAAATAATACCCGGAGTGCAAGTTTAGCGCCGAGTCGAGCGAAGTAGGCAGGGACGTGAAGCTTGGAGCTCAGTTCATCCCCAAGAGGGACATTTTTAAATATCTTTGGTCGATGATTCAGGGGGATGGAGAGATCGACGAGGATGTCACTCACCGTATTCGGGTAGGGTGGACGAAATGGAGGCCTGCATCAGGAGTCTTTTATAATAAGAAAGTGTCACCGAAACTCAAAGGGAAGTTTTATAGAGCTATGGTTAGACCTTCCATATTGTATGGGGCGGAGTGCTGGCCGGTTAAGAACTCTCATGTTCAGAGAGTGAAGGTTGCGGAGATGAGGATGCTCAGGTGGATGTGCGGGCACACCAGGTTAGAAAAGATTAAGAATAAAGTTATTTAGGACAAGGTGAGGGTGTCCCCAGTGGATGAGAAGATGCGAGAAGTGAGCTCAGGTGGTTCGGGCATGTGCGGAGGAGAAGCCCTGATGCCCCAGTGGGGAGTTGTGAGTGGCTGGCGGTGGTTGGAGCTAGGCGGGCAAAGGGAGGCCTAAGAAGTATTGGGGAGATGTGATTAGGCAGGACATGGAAAAAATGTGGATTTCCAAGGACATGACCCTTGATAGAAAAGTCTGGAGGTCTAGTATAAGGGTTGTAGGATAGAGGCTTCTAGAGCTTTTCGTACTTCATTCCCGGGGCTAGGTGGGGTTTGGTAGGACCTTACATAGATGACTTGCGTATTGTATCGTGTCCCCTTATAGTAGTTACTAGTAGATATTATAGCATGCCTTTTAATTTTTGGTTTTATGTTAGTTAACTATTTATGCGATTTCTGCTGGAGTCACTAATGCTCTTTTGATTTTCCTTTTTTTCCCTCCTCTTTCTCTTCTCTTTCTCCTGAGTCGAGTGTTGACTGGAAACAACCTCTCTGCCCTTTTGGGTAAGGTTAAGACCTATGTACGTATTACCTTCCCCAGACCCCACTTTGTAGGACTATACTGGATAGTTGTTATTTATATTTTTTATTATTTATTAGCTTTATTGTTTTGTAATATATGAGAAGAATTCAAGAACTATGATCAAATTCTACATTTTCCCAATTTTAGCTTACACTTTTTAGACAAATTAAAAATTGTTACCCTATGCTATATTCTTGCTGGAATTATGGTAGAAGAAACAATGCAAGATTGCTAGTACTTTTTTTCCTTTAAGCATTCAGTTTTCGAAGTTCACTAGCACGACTAATTCAATTTAGTCCATAAAAGCTACTAAGGAGGGTAAAACACTTCCAACAAAGAGGTTTTCCAAACTCAAACTCGAGACATTTGTTAATTAAAATATTAGGATGACACATACACCTGCAACAAGTTATAATATTTCTGATAGTTCTAAGTTAGATCGAAGCGAAATTAAGATTTAAAGTTTATGGATTCTGAACTTGAATTGATAGCTCGTCTTAATTATTGAGTTTGTAATAAAATATATATATAGTTAATAATTTTTTTAATACAATACAAAGTTCAATTAAAATCTATGTATGGGGTCAAATTTGGTCCTCAACGTCTCTACTTCGAAGGATACGCCAGTGAAGCATACGTTCATTAAAGTAAGGGTACGACTCGGATGTAAGGACAAAGGCGATGCCGATTAAGACCCGGCGCCCTCGCTAGGAGGACGTCGACTACATTTTTGTACTTTTATAATTATTTTGAGGAAGGTCTCCTATTATATAAAGGGGACATTCCCATTGTAAAAAGGGGATCAATGTTATTCTTGGATAAAATAACTCTCTCATTTTATCCTATTCTCTCTCTATCTCTATCTCCAATGAACATCTTCTCTTGAGTTCATATTATCATATTACAATATTAGATCTACAACAATAGCATCATTTTTACATCAGTAGATCTATTATATTTGATTACGATTTACCCTTTCATATTTCTGATTGTTTCTAGCTTACAAAGTATATTGTTAACTTTTGAGCCAAACAATTTGGCGCAGTCTGTGGGGATTTCGAATCAAAATCATAGTATCCACCTAAAAATCAACCAACTACCGTTCTCTACACCATACTGATCGCAGCAAACTCAACCTTACACTATGGTAGAAGGAGTGGGCACTAATACTTTTACCTAATAATGGTATCATGGTCAATTTCCACAAGGAGCTAGAAAGGGAGTTGTGTATTTGTTTAGACTAGGAATGCGTGTTTACTTCTAATTGAACTTCAAACATTTTTGGATTTTTATTGTTAAATAACTACTATTGTTAACTATAAGCAAAGACTAAATTATGCTAAAAATATGCTCTAAAGTGTGATTAATATAAAGAAAAGCACTAGGGTTATGGCAATACCTAGGTGGTTAACTAATAGGTAAAAGCTACCAATAATAGATTGACATATTTGGGATCAATGTTATAACCGCTGCACAATTGTACCCACTATCACACCTCTCGGTGGAGAGAGCGATTTTGCCCTATTGACTCTCTCAAGACCAATTGGGTAAGCCAATCAGACTAAGCAACTAGGGTTCAAGTAGGGTGATTACTCTCTCGAGGTTTAACCCGTTAATTGGGACTATCATTTCTCATGGGTCTATCCCAATTCCTTGTAGGATCAATTTTGGGATCATAGACTCTCTTTCTCAAGAATGGTCAAGACCCACTAAGCTAGAATCAATATTTGCAACCACCAATCCTTAATTAAACCATAAAATTAACCCAAATAATACACACCCAATATCAATATATTATTAATAAGCAATCCCCATCAATTACCTACATTAGGGTTAAGCCACAACCCTAGCTAATGGGTTTAGCTAGACATAATAAAAGAAGAAAATGAAGAAATAGAAAATAAAATAACCATATTAATTAATTTCTAAGAAGAAAATACAAGAATCTAGCGTCAAAATAGGCTAAAACTTCGGTCCTCACGAGCGCAGCTCAATATCTGATACACAACTTGACCTAAATATGAAAAAATGTTCTATTTATACTAGGATGAAAAATAGAACAAAAATACTCATAACGGGCCGGTGCGAACCTCACGATGTTGGCACACGGTCGCACTAGGTTATTTAGCTTCTAAATCTTGCTCTCGGAAGTTAGTGATGCGGACCGCATAATGATGGAGTGTGGCCGCATGAATAACTTGAGGTGGTCTCTGAACTTTTGTGATGCGGTCCGCGTGAATTGTAATGCGGTCCCATGAGCTGGGCACGGACCGCATGAGCTTGTAGTGCGGCGCTGCTTGCGATTGAAACTCACCACTTTCTGAACCTTTTTGGTGCGGCCACATACTACAATTGCGCGTCCGCATGAAAGGACTTGTAGTTTCAGAGTTGCTGAACTCGTATGGTGCGGCCGCATGACATAATGGTGCGGTCCACACCAAGTTCTGAATGTCTTCACTTTACTAATCTTTGACACTTGAGCATGTTTCACTCCTTTTCGAGCCGATTTTTGACTTTTGTCATCTTGTCGCTCAAACCTGCAATCAAGTGCAACTTGTAAACATTCTGGGTCTATTTTATGGCAATTCATACGTAAAGCATAGGCAAGTATGGGCATAAAATGTGTTAAAATCACAGTTATCATACACGAAAACAAAAGATGGTTGAAAATAACACAGGATCGAAAGCTATAGTGGGTGTCACAACCAATCTCCTTGGTCCTCTCAACGAGGCCCGTGACGATGTCATCATGAATGCAACCCCCAGCATCACACCAGGTGTAGAGATCTCATCTTTCCCATCTGAAGATCTGACCATCTTGCACGAAAGAGGAGTTTCCACGTCTGTTGCTAAAGAAGCACCCTCGGTGGTTAAAAGGCTATTGGAAGAGTGGATAACAAGCACCCTAAGTGGCTTGGTTGAGAAATCACCGCAAGGCAACATCAGGCGTGTACCGATAGTAAGCACCACCACTGCCATGGGCAAACCTGAGGTTACACGAGTAAATAACCAACCCTTTGAGACACAGAACAACGATGATACGCTAACAACCATCCTAAAGAAGATGGAAGATATGGAAAATAAAAACAAGGCACTCCACGACCAAATTAAGGAACACCAAGAGAGGGTCGACAAGATCCCCGAGGCTCCCAAGTTGCTACCAAAACGCGACATGGGGAGGTTTGTAGAACAACTATACACTGAAGAAGTTACCCCTTACTCCATCCCAAAGACCTTTAAGATGCCTCCCTACTTGAGGGTGTACGACGGAACCACAGATCCCGAGGATCATCTGATCCACTACGTCACTGCTGTGAAGGGCAACGACCTATCAAAAGAACAGGCACCGTATGTGCTACTGAAGAAGTTGGACGAGACGTTGACAGGAGGGACCTTGACATGGTACTCCCAGTTACCAACTAAGGTGATATCAACATCGAGGAAATGGCGGATAAGTTATCACCGCCTATGTGGGTGCAAAAAAAGCAAAAGCAAGGGTCAACGACATCTTCGCCATCAAACAAACCACAGGAGAAGGGAGGGTAAGGTTGAGTCGGCCAAACGTATCGGAAGGTATGACAGTCACCACTTTCCAGAACGGGCTAAGCAGGGCAGTTCGAGGGCGACCAAGAAGCTGCTGAGCCGCCTCATAAAATATCCCCCCACCACATGGGAGGAAATCCACAACGCCTATTGTACCAAGGTATAGGCAGAAGAGGATGATCTTAATGGGCCGACCCAACGGCTAACGGCGATACACTCAGAAATAAGGAGAGATCGATGCAATAAAGGACGACGAGAACAACTCCCATGCTCCAACAGAGACCTACATCAGCCATACACCAGATCCTCCCATC
The DNA here is from genome assembly GCA_032618575.1 of Nicotiana noctiflora. Classification (NCBI taxonomy): domain Eukaryota; kingdom Viridiplantae; phylum Streptophyta; class Magnoliopsida; order Solanales; family Solanaceae; genus Nicotiana; species Nicotiana noctiflora. The sequence continues at coordinate 9,486 of JASVEL010005633.1, read as the reverse complement.
CACCACCAAGACATACAAATGTGTTACAGCGACACGTCGCCCCACTCCAAAATGAAAGAGGTGCGCCCCTTATTATCCGCCCATAACTTTTGCGTGTCTCCTTCAGAAATAGTGTACGCACAAGAAAAGCTGGGCACCAAGGTGAAATGGCCGTAGAATATGAAATTAGACCCTACCACAAGGAAACCAAATGTCCTGTGTGAGTTCCATCAGGAATGTGTACACAAAATCGAAGACTGCATAGGCCTACGGCAAGAAGTTGTCAGGATGCTGAACCAGGGATACCTGAGATAATTACTCAGCAACAAAGGGAAAATCAACTTTGCACGTGGACGGGAACAACCCCGCGGGATGCTAAAGCTGCCTTCCATAAAACGAACGATAAACATAATCGTCGGAGGCAGCGATGACTCAGTGATCAATCACGTCAAATTCGCCAAAACACATAGACTGAAGCGGACACGACTTCGAAGATAGTACCACCTTCAATAAGTCTGATGCCAACGATTTGTCTTTCCCTCATTATGATGCTTTAGTTATTATTTTACGTATCGCTGATACGGATGTTAAAAGAGTCATGATCGACGATAGAAGTGGTGCCTGTATTATCCACCCAATGGTCCTCGCACAAATGGGACTCGAGGATAGGGTAATACCGCACTATATAACAGTAACTGGTTTCAATAATAAAGTGGAACAGACATCTAGAGAAATAACACTGCCCGTCTTAGTGGGAGGAGTCACGCTGGAAAAAACTTTCCATGTGATAAACTAAGAAATGACGTAGAACGTCATCATAGGACGCCTGTGGATACACGCCAAGCCAACGGTCCCTTCAAGCCTTTACCAAGTGATCAAATTCCCTACCCCATGAGGAGTATTCAGCATTAGGGGCGAGACACGCACACGCAGGAATGCTACAAAATAGATCAAGATTGCACCCACACCCAACAACTGAAGGGGGTGAGTGCAGAGGCATAGCAATTAGCCGCACCGGGGACTAAAGTCGACCCGACAACGAACGCTATTAGAGATCACGACATCGTGGAAGCCTGTAAAGCAACAATCGTAGATCTCGACCTAGTCCAATTAGATGACACTGACCCAACGAAGAAAGCCTACATTGGGCACGACCTCGCCAACCCAAGTAAGTATCGTAAATTCCTAACTAACCATGCACATCTATTTTCTTTCTCCCATTCAGATATGCCGGGAATTTTGGGAGACATCGCCACCCACAAGCTGAACATCGATGCATTACATTCGCCTGTGTGACAATGAGAAGGAAATTCAATGGCGATATCAATGAAGCAGTCAGCGAGGAAGTAGACAAACTACTAGCCAACGGCTGCATCAGGGAATCAAAGTACCTACAATGGGTCGCTAATGTCTTCATGGTCAAAAAGAAAAACGGGAAGTGGAGAATGTGCATAGATTTCACCGATCTGAACAAAGCATGTCCGAAGGATTCATTCCCACTACCTCACATCGACAAATTGATCGACGCCACCGCAGGACATGAGCTGTTGAGCTTCCTAGATGCCTACTCTGGCTATAATTAAATCATGATGGTCGAGGAGGATCAAGAGAAGACGACTTTCATCACCCATCAAGGGACTTACTGCTACAAGGTAATGACCTTCGGGCTCAAAAATGCAGGGGCTACGTACCAGAGACTGGTCATCAAGATGTTCAAAGAGCAGCTCGGTAAGACTATGGAAGTCTATATCGATGATACGCTGGTGAAGTCGACAAGAAAAGAGGACCACATCGACCATCTGAAGGAAGCCTTCGAAATATTGATGAGGTACGGGATGAAACTGAACCCCGAGAAATGCGCCTTCAGTGTAGCCTTAGGGAAATTCTTAGGATTTCTCGTATCACCACGAGGTATTGAGGTCAACCCAGACTAGATCAAGGTGATAGATGCAATACCTGAGATGCTTAATAGCAAAAAACAGGTGCAAAAGCTGACGGAGTGAATGGCCGCCCTATTTAGATTCATTTCGCAATCCTCTGATAGATGCCACAAAATTTTCAAAGTAATGAGAAAGGACAATGGGGTACAATGGAATGAGGAATGCATCGAAGCCTTGAGAAAACTGAAGGCGTACCTATCTTCGCCACCATTGCTGGCCAAAGTAAATCCAGGTGGGCTCCTACTGGTGTATCTGGCCGTATTCGAGGTCATCGTCAGCGTAATATTTGTTCGCGAGACCAAAGGTACGCAATCCCCTATTTACTATATTAACAAAACCTTAGTGGACGCCAAAACACGGTATCCACACCTTGAAAAATTAGCTCCGGCGTTGATCGTAGAAGCTCCGACCCTATTTTCAGTGCTACCCCATAAAAGTAGTGACAACCTTCCCCTTGAGAAGCATCCTACATAAGCCTAAGTTATCAGGCAGGCTCAATAGATGGTCTATAGAGCTCAGCGAGCACGATATCTCGTATCTACCGAGAACCACCATCAAGTTGCAAGTACTCGCCAACTTTGTAGCCGAATTCAGCGCAGAAATATTGCCAGAGGCAGAATGAGAGGCACATCGTGCCCCCTCCAATATTGACCTATGGGCTCTTTACACTGATGGCACCGCTAATGCCCTAGGATCGGGACTAGGATTCATTCTCGAGGTCCCCACGGATGAAATAATCCGCCAGTCCATACAATGCCCCGAGATAACTAACAACAAGGCCGAGTACGAGGTTGTTATTGTAGGTATAAAACCAGCCATCAAGTATGGAGCTCGATGACTCATCTCCATTGCGACTCCCAGCTCGTGGTGAACCAGGTCACTAGGACTTACCAAATCAAGGAGCAGAGATAGCAAAAGTACCAGTCAGAAATCCACAGATTAACGACTGAGCTCGACGAGTACCACTTCGAATAGGTTCCGAGGGTGTAGAATGCTGAGGCAGCCGGCCTAACATAATTGGCCGCAACCACTAAAAACTTCGACAAAGAAAGCGTGGTCACCCTCTTCCATTTAGCCATTGATCACACTGAGGTACTCTCCTTAAATTTGACTTGTGGCTGGCGCAACCCGTTTGTGTCTTATATGCAGGATGGAACACTCCCACATAACAAAAAAGAAGCCAAGAAGCTCCGCGTAAAGGCCGCCTGGTATTTCCTGATAAACCGCGAGCTCTACAAATGGACTTTTGGCGAACCCCTGGCCAGAGGCTGCTCAACATACCTCGGGGCCTAAAGCCAACTGTAATTATGGGCCTTAAGTTCCACTAAAAAAGAATTATATACATTTTTATTTAAATATTATTTTATAGCTTTTTGAGTTGCAAAGTTATTAATAATTGTTTTATAATCTATTTCCTCTAACAATTCTTTTTCAATTGATAAAATGGCTAATCCATTTAATCTCTCTTGAGACATAGTTGATCTTAGGTAAGATTTATTAATTTTAATTTTGAAAAACTTCTTTCCGCAGAGGCAACTGTTATAGGAACTGTTAACATTATTTTATAAGCAATATAAGCATTTGGAAAAGAATCAAGTCTTTTTATCTAATTGAGTATGTCGACTAGAGTATTATCTTCTACTTGTACTATTTTTCTCAATACTTTTAATTCAGAAAATAAGTCTAGACCGTCAATATCAGAGTGACTATTATGTCTTAAAGACATTTCAAGGTTAAGGCAAAAAAATTTCAAATTCTCATCATTTAATGACTTTAATTTTTTACCACTAAACAGAAAACCAAAAATACGTTCATACGCTTCGAATCGTTCAAATCTATTTGAAGCAGAAGTATGGTTTGGTCTACTATATACAAAAAGTAATCTATTCTAAAAGATTCTTCAAGAGACTTTGTTATTTCATTATGAACATTCTCATCAAATTGTTTTTTTTTATATATTACACATTTTTTACGAAATTCAGGTTCTATATTCATCTGAGATGCAATTTTCTTGACAGAAATCATAGCAGTTGTGAACCCTTCTTCTCTATATCTTTGAAAATAAGAAACAAGGCCTCTTAGTTGATCTATGGCTACATCAATATGCCTATCTTTTGATTGCAAACTTTTACTAACTGAATTAACAGCAAACAACATATCATACCAAATAGTCATACCCAATAAAAACTCAAAATTTTGTAGCTTGTATGTCACTAAACAATTAGCTTCACTTTTAGTTTTTGGATCCTCACTAGCTTCTACTAATTTCAATAAAACATCTCTTATTTGTGGAGTTTGGAATCTTATTGCTTTAATACTTTCAATACGACTTTCCCAACGTGTTTGTGACAATGATTTAAGAGTTAGGCCAGGTATGCTGTCTTTTAAAAATTTTCATCGCTTAGTAGAAGAAGAAAAAGGTGAATATATATGGTGTACCACTCCAAAGAATGATATAGCTTTTATACAAGAATTAGCCATATCACAAAGTACCAAATTTAAATTGTGACAACCACATTGTGTATAGAATGATCTAGGATTTATATCAAGAAATCTTTTTTGCACACGTTGGTGTTTACCCTTCATATTAGGTCCGTTATCATATCCTTGTCCTCTTAAATTATCAATATCAAGTACAATATTTTCTCTCTCATTTATAATAACGTCAAAAAGACCTTTTCCACTCGTATCATTCGCTTTTAAAAATTCTAAAAAGTATTCATTAATTTTTATTGGAGTTGCTGAAATATCAACACTCCGAAAAATAACAGGCATTTGTTCTTGATGACTTATATCTGGAGTGCAGTTAAGTATGATTGAGAAATACTTTGTTCCTTTGGTTTTTGAATAATTTTATTTCTAATTTCACTTGCTAACAAATTTATCAATTCATTCTATATATTATGTCCAAGGTAATGATTATGAATTTCATCATGCTTAATTCATCGAACATGTTCTTGTATGATTGGATCAAATTCCGCAATCATTTCAATTAGACTTAAAAAATTTCCATTATTTTCTTGGTATATCTTATCATTTTTTCCCGTAAATGCCAAATTATTTTTTCCAAGTATTTTTATCACATCAATTATTCTTGTCAATACATTTTTCCAGTGCTCTCTATCTCTACTAATTTGTTCTTGAATATCTTTATCTATTATTTTGTTTTTGTACAATCTCATTTCTAAATCAATCAATGCACTCATATTAATAATATGCTCATTCGTAGTTTCATGAGCTTTGAGTTTAGAACTAAGATTTCTCCAATCTCTTGTTCCCTCATTAGCTAGTTTACTGCTACAAGCACTAGAAGTTGTAGAAAATAACTTGCAACAAAAATAAAATACTTTATCCAAGTCTTTAGAATAAATTAACCATCTCCTTTCATGTCTTTCCCCATTTGCTAACTTTTGGATATAATGTGTAGCAGAAAAAATGTCTTAGGAATTTATCCTTAGGAAAATCTATTTCAGTAATTTTAATTGATCATTTTTCTACTAATAGATCTCTCAACTTTGTATCTACAATATTAGTCCATTGACTAGGATCATATATGTTTATAGGAGTGCACGTATTCAATTCATTTAAAAGTTCTTAATTATTTTGAGGATCTATGTCAGATTTCTCACTAGCTTCTTTTTTTTTTTGGATTTTATTATCATCTAACTCAACTAGATTAGTAACTTCTTCATTCAAAGAACATTCTCCCATATTTTCTAGTTTAGAATTTTTATTACTTGATAAAATTTATCAAGTGCTCCTTTTTGGGATTGTATTAAAGTTTTAATTTTTTTTTTAAATTTTTGCATGAAATTATATTTTCTAGTAGACATATTTAGACTCTAGTAAAGAACAAAAACTACTGTATATCTATGAAGTAAAAATATAAAAAATGATAGAATTTAGATTTAAAAAAATAGCTCAAGATTAGAACAATAGAACCTGATTCAATTGATAAGTTGACCCTCAAATAACTTGTTAATGCTTTTGTGCTTGAAAACTTTGAAAAACAATAAGGCCCTTATGTCTTATGAGATTGCTGTCATAGAAAAGAATTAAAGAACAATGAAGAAGGTAGATGTAGATGAACAAAAAAGGTTAGTTGTAATTTGTAAATAAATATAAATAGTATAAAAAACGAAAAGAAAAGTCACTCCCAAAAAGGCAAAAAAGTAAAAGCAATGGGCAACTTGTACCGAGTCCCAACATCCACTAATGATAAAAGTAAAGTTGTTTCCTTTTCCACAGCAAAATTATAACTATTTCATTAAATAATTAGTTTTTTAAATGAAAAATAAATAAATAAACCTAAATATATTTTTAAATGGGGCCTTCAAATTTAGGGGGCCTAAAGCTCTTGCTTTAGCAGCCTTGGGCTTCACCCGCCTCTGCCCCTAGCCAAATGCCTAGGGCCTCACCAAATGGCGCTAGTACTCAAAGAGGTACACGAAGGTCACTGCGGCGCCCATATAGGTAACCGCCCTCGTGCGCTGCAAAATATGGGCCAACTACTATTGGCCAACCATGAAAAAAGATGCGGCAGAATATGTCTGCCGATGCGAATAATGCCAAAAGTATGCCCCCATGATACACCGACCAGGAGAGGCTCTCCACTGAGTCACTTCCCCATGGCCTTTCATCAAATGGGGAATGGACATAGTCGGTCCGCTACCAGCAGGGTGAGGAAATGTACAATTTCTATTAGTTTTAACTAACTCTTTTTCCAAGTGAGTGGAAGTAGGTGTGTACGCCCAAATACGCGAACAGGAAGTCATCGACTTCATATGGACGAATATCATCTGCCACTTAATAAACTAGTTGCGATAACGGACGGCAGTTCATCGTCCAGAAGATAACAGAGTTCTTAGAAAAATGGCATATTAAGTATATAATCTCCATGCTATACCACCCCTCCGCTAACGGCCAAGCAGAGTCATCCAACAAAATGATACTGAAAATACTGAAGTAGAAGCTCAAGGATGCCAAAGGGCTATGGCCTGAGCTACTACCAGAAGTGTTATGGGCACACCGTACCACATCCAAATCCTCCACAGGAGAAACACCATACTCACTGGTCTACGAAACCGACACGGTCATATCAGTCGAAGTCGGCAAACCAAGCTTGAGGTATTCACATACAAGCGGAGCAAAGAACGACATGAATAGACGTCAAGACCTCGATAAGGCCGAGGAAAGAAGAGAAATGGCCCATATAAGAATGGTGATACAACAAGAAGGCCAAAATATGACCACTCAAAGTGGGTGACTGCGTCCTCAAAGCCAAAACATTGACATCAAAAGACCCAAGCGAATGAAAGCTGGGCACCAACTGGGACAAACCATACAAAATCACAGTAGCAGCAAATAAAATGGGCATTTCAATTAGAAACAATGGAAGGAAAGACGCTCCAAAACAATTGGAACATCGCCCCACCTCAAGTATTTCCATTTCTAAAAGGCACCTCCCGAGTCACACTCTTTTTCCCTTACCCGAGTTTTGTCCCAATTGGATTTTCTCACAAAGGTTTTTAATGAGGCGGCAGAGGGGACACCCGGAGATACTTGCGAAACAAGTTTATCACACTAGCCACCCCTTACACCCTCCTGACTGGCATGGCAAAGGGTCTGGACTAGCATGATCTCCAATGTATGAACGGCTATGGCCATCTCTAATGTATGAACGACTATGGACATCTCCAATATATGAACGGCTATGGCCATCTCCAATGTATGAACAGCTAAGGCCATCTCCAATGTATGAACGACTAAGGCCATCTCCAATGTATGAACAGCTATGGCCATCTCCAATGTATAAAAGGCTAAGGCCATCACCAATGATTAAGACCACCATCGTTAATAAGTTGACTCAGCTCAACTACGACAAACAGAGTAACTCGACGACAGTCGAAGTCATGTATATAGCCAAGGCCATCTCCAACATGCAAATGGCTAAGGCCACCGTCGTCAATAAGTCGGCCCATCTTGAATACAACAAATGAAGTAACTCGCCGACAGCCAAAGTCACATATATGGACAAGGCCATCTCCAACATGCAAATGGCTAAGGACACTGTCGTCAATAAGTCGACCCAGCTCGACTACGACAAACGAAGTAATTCGATGATAATCGAAGTCACGTATATGTCCAAGGCCATCTACAACGTGCAAATGGCTAAGGCTACAGTTGTCAATAAATCAACCCATCTTGACTACGACAAAAGAAGGAACTTGACGACAGTCGTAGTCACGTATATGGCCAAGGCCATCTCCAACTTGCACAAGGCTAAGGCCACCATCGTCAATAAGTCGACACAGTTCGACTACGACAAACGAAGTAACTCGACGATAGTCGAAGTCATGTATATGGCCAAGGCCATCTACAACGTACAAATGGCTAAGGCCAGCGTCGTCAGTAAGTCAACCCAGCTCGACTACGACAAACGAAGTAACTTGACAACAGTCAAAGTCACGTATATGGCCAAGGCCATTTCCAAAGTGCAAATGGCTAAGGCCACAATCGTCAGTAAGTCGACCTAGCTCGACTACAACAAACGAAGTAACTTGACAACAGTCAAAGTCACGTATATGGCCAAGGCCATCTCCAATGTGCAAATGGCTAAGGCCACCTTCGTCAATAGGTCGACCCAGCTCGACTATGACAAATGAAGTAACTCGACGCCATTCGAGGTTATGTATACAGCCAAGGCCATCCACAACATGTAAAAGGCTAAAGCCATCATCATCGCCAGTAAGTCGACCCAGTTCGACTATGACAAATGAGTAACTCGACAACTGTCAAATTTATATACATGGCTAAGGCCATCGACAATATTATGGCTAAGGCCGCCATCGCCAACAGTCGCTAACCCTGTTCGACTACGGTGCAAGGCACATAAATAACAGATGAAGAAATGCCACTATTAACTAAAGCCACCTCCTAACGGCAGATAACACAAGCAACATTCGAGAAGCACACTAAGAACCTTACAAACAAGCGAGCATCTACACTGCGGAGATGAGATACCAAAAATAAAAGATACAAAAGGAAAAGAGTAACAACAAAAGTATAACTTCAATTATTGTCAAAATTTACATGTACAAAAGGACCCATTTACATCTCCAAATACATCGAAACAAAATGAATACAAGTCCTAAGGGGATCCGCCATTCTGTTCATCGCATGTCCGTCATTCTATTCATCATCCCCCGCCAGTCTGCCATCTCATCCACTGCCGCCCCTGACCTGATAAGTTGCAGAGATCCATGACTCAGAACCTAGATGATTAACATCTTCGGAATTATAGCCCGCCCGGTATGGGGAATCATAACTATATCCCCAAGCTTCACGGGCGACCTGAGCTATACGCCGCTGATCCAACATCCGCCTCAGTAGCTCGGCCCGTAGCTAAGAATTCCTCGAACATGACTAGCTTAGCTTAGGCATACACCCACATCTATTTCCCTCGCCATGCGCATCCTAATCGGACCTGGACGCAACGGCCTGCTTAAGGTCCTCAGCCTCAGACGCTTTGGCATTAAGCTCGGCGGTCAAGGAAGCAACCTTGGCT